>JAEIGH010000460.1:0-43800 GCA_018903575.1 Drosophila saltans
CTTCGCAGTAATTGAAAAACTTGGATCTATAAACACTGTGGAATTTTCATCGATGTAAGAATTTTCGAAATGTGGACTGTAGTGATGTAGGAATTTTCGAAATGTGGACTGTATATTTTAATTGACAAAATTATAGTTGAATATAAATCAATAAATCGGATTTACACAAATGCACATAATAATTTTACTGGTGGTGATTCGTTAATAAAATTTTCTTTTTTGTGAACTTGGGTCGCAAAAGGATAGACGGCTACGTGTTGTTGTTTGCGCAAAAAGGAAAAATTGCAAAAAAAAAATCTAGACTGTACGTTATATTTCTTCCGGTGTTAGCTTGGAATGGATTTTTTTTGTTCTCGGTAGAAATACAAATACACCGTCAACAAACTTCAAAGTCGTTTGTAAAAAGATTAGTCACAAATTTTTTTGAAAAAAAAAATAGGCAAATCTCACAGGAAAGAAAAAAAAACGACTCGGCTGTAGCGTTGGAGGCGGCTTCACAATATTTTCTTTATGCGTGAATTTCGAATTTTAAGAAATAAACAACACGAAGGCATAAAAATCCGTAATTAGTTCACTTAATTAGAAAATCTTTTTTTTTGATAAAATGTTTCAATGTTTTATTTATTTTTTTTTTTTTTATTATTTCGGAATCCTGCACCAAAAATAATTATGAAAATGCGTTTGTGTAAATTCAATGTAGGACAAATTATATGTGTGTGTTAGGATTTATATGTGTGGGTATGTGATATGTGTGTAAATATATTATGTATATGGAATGTATAAAATATATTGTGTGTATATGGAATATTATGTGTGTACGGAATGTTATAAAATATATTATGGAATACGTAAAATATATTTATTATGGATGAAATGTGTATTGGAAAAAAATATGTGCATTAAATATTACACGCAAGCTCGGATTTATTAAATTCGAGCCGCGAAAACAATGCGAGTGCGAAATTATTTTATTGGACGTTCGCGTTAATTTGTTTCGCGTTACCGAAAAAATAAATTGCCGTCGTGTAAACCTTGAAACTGGAGCCGATAACAAGTGTAGGAATGAACAATCGGAACATTCGTGCATGTGCGTACATATGTGTGACTCAAAATGTAAACAATGGTAAGTTTAAATTATTTTGTCGCGAAATTAATTTGTTTTCACTAAATGTTTTCTTGTTCGTATTTTAGGATGTCACAGCACAAATTTTTGTTCACTTCACTTGCTGTAAATTGGAAACGGCGACACACGGTAAGTTTGATATTGAATGCACATATATTTCTTGTTGGGGGAGATATGTATGTATGTATGGAAGTACCTTATGTACTTAGTTATGTATGCACATATGTACGTTTCTTGGAAGGAATGGATGTGTGAACAGTTGATGTAGGAAAAAATGATCATGAACTGTTCATATGTACACTTACATATGTACATACATAACTGGGATTGGAAAAAGATGGCTGCGTTGGAAAGCAGTACAAAGTTGAAGGAAAAAGAAATGAAGGAGAATGAAGAATGACCTTATGTCATTTAATGAGTGTAAATGAAGTGCTGCCTGATTTAACACCTTATGTGATAAATCATGCAATCGGACAACATTTACACTGCCACCTTATGTGGACTTCAAATAAAAGTTTTCACTTAACTTTCTTTGCAGCGTTGAGGAAAAATCCACCGATGCGAGCTGGCGTCAGTAGATCGGCCTGATCTGAGAGAAAAAACTTCCTTCTGGATGAGGATCCGGCTCGAAGGACCAAAATGTTTGTAGTAGGGCGGATCTTCCTTCTTTTTTCCACAAATGAAACCAGGCTCGAAAAGATTCACTTCACAGGTTTTTATATTCACGTCTTTTCGATCTCACGTTATAAAAGCAATTAATCTAACTTAACATTACATATTACAGACTACTTAGCATTACAGGCCGTGGTGAAAGCTCCTATCTGCTTGTCTCCTTATTTAAAAAGTCGCCTCACTATCGGCGCCGCGTTTTAACCGCGTCTCGACGAACCAGTCTTTACATTACAAAATAATGTTTTAATAAGTAACTAGCGCGGCATCAGGTGATCGAAGATCCTCCCAATTTACTATGTCACAAATAACATTGGCATCACATCCATTGTCGTTTATAAAATAAACTTTTAATGGTTTAGAAGCAATACAATGCAAATTGCCCCTTATTTACCATTGCAGTCCAGCACGGATACGACCTTAGAGGCGTTCAGGCATAATCCAACGGACGTAGCGTCATACCACTGTTCGCTCGAACAAGTATTGTGCCATTGGTCCGTACCTGCGGTTCCTCTCGTACTACGCAGGAATGCTGTCGCAACAACGTTTTGTCATTAGTAGGGTAAAACTAACCTGTCTCACGACGGTCTAAACCCAGCTCACGTTCCCTTGCATGGGTGAACAATCCAACGCTTGGTGAATTTTGCTTCACAATGATAGGAAGAGCCGACATCGAAGGATCAAAAAGCGACGTCGCTATGAACGCTTGGCCGCCACAAGCCAGTTATCCCTATGGTAACTTTTCTGACACCTCTTGTTAAAAACTCTTTAAACCAAAAGGATCGATAGGCCGAGCTTTTGCTGTCCCTGTGTGTACTGAACACCGAGATCAAGTCAGCATTTGCCCTTTTGCTCTATGTGTGGTTTCTGTCCGCACTGAGCTGGCCTTGGGACACCTCCGTTATTATTTGAGAGATGTACCGCCCCAGTCAAACTCCCTACCTGGCAATGTCCTTGAATTGGATCATACCTGAGTAATTGGAGTTATACCAAAAATTTCAAATTGAAAATACATAAATGCATTCTCTCATTAAAGAATTTGTTTGCGATTATATAACAAACTCGTGATACTTTGATCAAGAAGCTTGCATCAAAACCCAATACCATAAGATATAATAAATATATCCGTATAATGGCTAGGAAATGATACACGTTCCATTTAATCAAGTAAGTAAGGAAACAATAAGAGTAGTGGTATTTCATTGACGATATTAAACACAAGGAAAAATATCTCCCACTTATTCTACACCTCTTATGTCTCCTTACACTGCCAGATTAGAGTCAAGCTCAAAAGGGTCTTCTTTCCCCGCTAATTATTCCAAGCCCGTTCCCTTGGCTGTGGTTTCGCTAGATAGTAGATAGGGACAGTAGGAATCTCGTTAATCCATTCATGCGCGTCACTAATTAGATGACGAGGCATTTGGCTATTTTTTTTTTTTTTTTTTTTGATCGCTAAGGTAGGGAAATCTTCAAAAGATACTAGGTAAACCTAGCATGCACGATTCGCTGCATCCACAGAAAAAATATTCTACAGCGCCTACGTACTAAAACCCTCCTCATTCTTCCACGATGTTTGTACCTTCTTCGGATGTTGTGCCAAGGTAGCAAGCAAATAAAACCATGAACTTGTCAGGACCAAGCTCAATGGACACCAATACTGGCCATCCAAGGGGTGAGTGACCCCAAGGACCATTTCGCCGCTCGAATTAGCTACTTCTATATATTCAGATCCCAATTATATAGAAGCACCCAGAGAACACCACGAGGAGGTTTCGAGTCGACTTGAATCTGACAACGACTGACGAATTACGGTGTTGCACCCCTTCTGCGTTATCAGAGACCACGTTCTCCTTAAGAGAGTCATAGTTACTCCCGCCGTTGACCCGCGCTTACTTGAATTTCTTCACTTTGACATTCAGAGCACTGGGCAGAAATCACATTGTGTCAACACCCGCTAGGGCCATCACAATGCTTTGTTTTAATTAGACAGTCGGATTCCCCAAGTCCGTGCCAGTTCTGAATTGATTGTTAATTGATAATCGTTCTAATTTAAAAGAACTAATTAAAATTAATTAGTATTCTTAAAAATTTTAGCAAGAAAGTTCCACAATTGGCTACGTAACTAAACTATCCGGGGAACAAATAACTATCATAAATGATAGAAACTCTATTTACCCAGAACGAGCACATAAACCATGTTATTGTTTCCCAATCAAGCCCGACTATCTCAATCTTCAGAGCCAATCCTTATCCCGAAGTTACGGATCTAATTTGCCGACTTCCCTTACCTACATTATTCTATCGACTAGAGACTCTTCACCTTGGAGACCAGCTGCGGATATTGGTACGGCCTGTTGAGAAGTTTGCGTATCCCCACCATAAATTTTCAAGGTCCGAGGAGAAAATATCGACACAACAGTATATGTCATGCTCTTCTAGCCCATCTACCATATCTCTCTGCGAAAGACTTCCATGGTAGTACGGCTATAAAACAGAAAAGAAAACTCTTCCGATACCTCTCGACGGCTTCTTTATGGTCGTTCCTGTTGCCAGGATGAGCACGAGGCCCATATTTAATAACAAACGGATACTCAACAGGTTACGGAATTGGAACCGTATTCCCTTTCGTTCAAAATTATTCAAGTGTTTTATATTTGCAATATATAGATTATTATGACTTTATTAACTTGAAAATTTTCGGCTTTCGCCTTGAACTTAGGACCGACTAACTCGTGATCAACCACTGTTCACACGAAACCCTTCTCCACTTCAGTCCTCCAAGGTCTCATTCGATTATTTGCTACTACCACCAAGATCTGTACCAATAGCGGCTCCATGCAGGCTTACGCCAAACACTTCTATGCACACCATTGTACCTTCCTACTCACTAAAGTTTCAAAATTTATATTATTAAATAATATAAATCATCTACTTTAGCGGTAATGTATAGGTATACAACTTAAGCGCCATCCATTTTAAGGGCTAGTTGCTTCGGCAGGTGAGTTGTTACACACTCCTTAGCGGATTTCGACTTCCATGATCACCGTCCTGCTGTTTTAAGCAACCAACGCCTTTCATGGTTTCTGTATGAGTTGTTAATTTGGGCACCGTAACATTACGTTTGGTTCATCCCACAGCGCCAGTTCTGCTTACCAAAAGTGGCCCACTGGGCACATTATATCATAACCTTAAACTTCATATCAAGAAAGTTAAGGTTCTTACCCATTTAAAGTTTGAGAATAGGTTAAGATCGTTTCGACCCTAAGGCCTCTAATCATTCGCTTTACCAGATAAGATTATTTTATATAACATTTAAATGCACCAGCTATCCTGAGGGAAACTTCGGAAGGAACCAGCTACTAGATGGTTCGATTGGTCTTTCGCCCCTATACTCAATTCTGACAATCGATTTGCACGTCAGAACTGTTTCGGTCTTCCATCAGGGTTTCCCCTGACTTCAACCTGATCAAGTATAGTTCACCATCTTTCGGGTCACAGCATATATGCTCAAGGTACGTTCTAGTTAGAGGTATAAATAATATAAATATTATTACACATAACTTTTTAGAACGCCCCGGGATTGTGTTAATTAACTATAAATAGTTAAAAAACTAATCCCATTATTAGTCAAGTTAATTATGCTATTAGGTTTATATCCCAATAACTTGCACATATGTTAGACTCCTTGGTCCGTGTTTCAAGACGGGTCCCGAAGGTATCCTGAATCTTTCGCATTGTTAATCATACAAGTGCATATAATAAACATAGAAAATCAATGATAATCATGCTATTATATAATTTTTAAAAAAAAATTAACGCACTGTATTCATATAAATCTATCAACACTTTATCAAATTAATGACATTTATTTTATGTTAAATTGCAAGCAAAATAATTTAAATAAACTATAAGTCATATTTTATGATAAATTTGGTTTATATTAATAGATTACAATGTCCTTATATGGAAAAAATGCACACTATTATTATAATATTATTTAAATATTACAATTTTAATGATGAATTTTCCATAACGGATATTCAGGTTCATCGGGCTTAACCTCTAAGCAGTTTCACGTACTATTTAACTCTCTATTCAGAGTTCTTTTCAACTTTCCCTCACGGTACTTGTTTACTATCGGTCTCATGGTTATATTTAGTTTTAGATGGAGTTTACCACCCACTTAGTGCTGCACTATCAAGCAACACGACTCTTTGGAAACACCATCTAGTAATCATTAATGTTATACGGGCCTGGCACCCTCTATGGGTAAATGGCCTCATTTAAGAAGGACTTAAATCATTAATTTCTCATACTAGAATATTGATGCTCCATACACTGCATCTCACATTTGCCATAAAGACAAAGTGACTTAGTGCTGAACTATTTTCTTTTCGCTCGCCGCTACTAAGAAAATCCTTGTTAGTTTCTTTTCCTCCCTAATTAATATGCTTAAATTCAGGGGTAGTCCCATATGAGTTGAGGTTGTATATACACAAATATAAATATATAATTTTCTTTTATATATTGAAACCATTAATATATTTCTATTATGTGAAGAATAATAATATTTACTTATTTTTTTTTTTTTTTTCATAACAAATCATTAATAAGAGGCAATTCTAGATGAAAAAAAAAAAATTTTTTTTTTTGTGCTAGACATTCCTCAGTATTATAAGAATTGAAAATGAAATTAATATACATCTTCGTTTTTCTCATACTTGAGAGATAATGTGTTTCATTTATAATAAATATTATGAAAATTTATTATATTAAATATAAAAATTTCCAATAATATACCATATGTTTTAAAATTTTGTAAAATATTAAAACAACTTATTGAGCATAGTCTTACAACCCTCAACCATATGTAGTCCAAGCAGCACTCTAAAATAAATTAAAGTACCAGAACAGCATGGACTGCGATATGCGTTCAAAATGTCGATGTTCATGTGTCCTGCAGTTCACACGATGACGCACAGTTTGCTGCGTTCTTCATCGACCCATGAGCCGAGTGATCCACCGCTTAGAGTGAATATATTTAGTTTTTATTTCATTACGTCATTAAAATTTTTATTGAAAGAAATTAAAAATATACCATTTTACTGGCATATATCAATTCCTTCAATAAATTCTTTATCCTAATAAATTGCTGCGAAATGTCTTAGTTTTACATAATTGATTGCATACTGGTGTTGTTAAATTTTTGCAATATTGTATACGATCGACATATGTATGCAAATAAACCAATAATAAGCAATACAATACGCAACGCGTGTTCACGCAAGTTCAACTGCGAACGTTTTAACCGCAACAACTTTAATATACGCTATTGAAGGTGGAATTACCGCGGCTGCTGGCACCAGACTTGCCCTCCAATTGGTCCTTGTTAAAGGGTTTAAAGTGTACTCATTCCAATTACAGGGCCTCGGATATGAGTCCTGTATTGTTATTTTTCGTCACTACCTCCGCGAGCTGGTTGTGGGTAATTTACGCGCCTGCTGCCTTCCTTAGATGTGGTAGCCGTTCTCCGGAATCGAACCCTGATTCCCCGGTACCCGTTGCAACCATGGTAGTCCTAGATACTACCATCAAAAGTTGACAGGGCAGACATTTGAAAGATCTGTCGTCGGTACAAGACCATACGATCTGCATGTTATCTAGAGTTCAACCAATATAACGATCAAATGATCGCTTGGTTTTAGCCTAATAAAAGCACACGTTCCAAAAGATCCGTGTTTTAATTGCATGTATTACCTCTAGAATTACCACAGTTATCCAAGTAACTGATAACGATCTAAGGAACCATAACTGATATAATGAGCCTTTTGCGGTTTCACTTTTAATTCGTGTGTACTTAGACATGCATGGCTTAATCTTTGAGACGAGCATATAACTATTGGCAGGATCAACCAGAATAACTGTTGATATATATATCAAACAGACACATTAGATTTGATTTGATTTTAAATGATACTTGACAATTTAATATATTTTTGAATAAAACAATAATATATATATATATAAATTAGTTTCCATTTATTTTCGACGAATATGGAAATAATTTAATTGCACACATTTTCGTTCATTGACATATTTATTCATTAAATTTAATATATAATTATAAATTTCGTTCAAGAATATTTTTATTTTTTCACCTACATAATATATAATAGCATTTCCATTTATTTAATTTATTCAATATATATATTTGAAATAAATAATTGTATTTCGATAGTAAATTCATAATTTACTTTAGTTTATTATTTTATTTTTTTTTTTTTCTTCTGGACGTTGACGCGTACAATGCGCAGTACGTTCAAGTGGTCCAAGCGACACCAGGACAAAGCCTGTTACCCGCGAACCCTATCAGACAGCATGCAAAAACGAAGTCGACAACTTAAATAATAATTAAGACTAACTACTGGATATATAACTTAAAATAGTAGTTTTTAGAATAGATATAGAGAACTCTGATCCGATTACAGAATAAAGGCGGTTGTAGTCGGAACAGAGAACTCGAAAAGGTTCATGTAAAGAATAGTTGGAAGTACAGCGTGTTAAAGTTAAAGGGACATAATTTCGGGTTAATCTACAAGGTACAGATAGATTGACCTGATTAAGTAAATTAGGACAATCTATTTGTCCATTTAGAAGCTTATGAATAAACAAAGTACCAAGCATTACTCTACGATTAAGTAAGGAGGGAAGGTTAATTAGAAGAAGTCTTTTAGAATAAGAGGGCAAGTTAACATTTCGATCCCAGTTTAAACCACGAAGAGCAAAAATTAGAAACTGTTTTTGAACAGATTCAATTTTAACTTGGTGTGATCCATATTGTGGAGACCAAACACATGATCCATACTCCAAAATGGGGCGGACCAGTGAAATAAAAAGAGTTTTGGTTGTGTAAGGATCGTCAAATTCTTTCGACCATCGCTTAACGAAACCAAGACAACTCATGGCTTTATTGACAGTGATATTAATATGACGAGTAAAATTTAATTTGTGGTCCATGAGTACACCCAAATCACTAATCTCGTTCAAACGTTCAAGTGGGGTATTATTGAGATAATACACCACTAATTGAAAAGAGGATCTATGAAATGACATGACATTACATTTTGAAACATTAAGGTGTTCACGCCAGAAAGGGTGACCAGCGGGGAATGAAGTGGGCTTTTGCCATTATCCTCGAACGGGCACACTAGTATAATTACTAGGCAAGTTCTATGGAAAACTCCATGTTGAAAAGTTGATTTTTCCATCCCCGGTATATTATATACGCTTCCGAGATCTTTTCTTGGCCTCTTAAATTTTCCGATAACGCCTTATGTTAACTTGTGACCCGGTACTTATGTGCAATAAATTGGCCTGTGTTTAACCGAGTTACCGCGCGTTTTTATTCCTTCAGCAATTGGGTAATAAGTTTGGGCTCCCAGATCAGAAGCTTCGCCCCGCTACAAACATTGGTCCTTCGAGCCGGATATCCTTCCACACGCCCCAGCTTCGCATCGGTGGAGAATCTAATAAGTAGAACCATTCTTATTGCCATTCCGTTTATTTACATACACATACATACATACATACCTGTAGTGAAAAGTTTCCCACTCTTCTCCATAGCGACTTTTCACTCTAATTTGTGTGGACATTCCATTGTCTTTAATTCATCTATCCTGATTTAGTAGCTTATCCTAACAATTCCAATCCATTCCTTTCGATTTTTTATTGTTTCCAAGTCCGACAAAAAAATCATCTACACATATACATACATACATATCCATGCATACGTGAGTACAAGTGCAAGCTGAAATTAAAAAGTGCTTTAGTTTTCGTGTTTGGCCCAAGATCACCAACAAACTCACCTGTAATTGACTTGGCCATAATTCCGACCAGTGCTCCGTCGTTCCAAAAACTCAAAAAAAAGAATCCAATCGAAAGTTTTATTTACAACACACATTCGTATATGCATATGCGCCCACACATGCATATGGACATATGTATGTATAGCCATACGTGCACCGGCATTTGAATACATCTGTGTATATGCATACATATGCCTTTCGGCATCGACATTTGTTCTTTTTCTTTGGTTTTCCGCACTAACTTCACAAATTTCTGACTTGCATTTCACTTGCATTTTAATTCAACACATTAAACTAATAAAAATTTGCGTAATCCCAAAAGTAAACAAACCACCAATTGGCAGCACAGCTGATGTCCATTAGTGGTGGCCCGTGACGATCACAAATCACGACTTCGATCACTGTCACGATAGTTGTTTCTCCAGCAATTAATAAAATAAAAATTAACTTTCTCAAGTAAAAATAAATAAAATTCAGAACAAATATTAAAAAAAAAAAAAAATTATTCCAATTCCGAATTAATAATTTCGGCATTTTCGTGTGCGTGTGACTAATAATTTCCGTCAATAAAATTTAATTTTGTTGACAAATTTCCACAAAAAGTGCGTATTTCCAGCGTAATCGATTCGAAATATTCCGGTTTTTTATTTTTATAATTAATTTTCCTAGAATTTTAAATCTAATAAAATACCGTGCAATATAAAGCACAGGCATTCCAGCCACGGACAAATCTTAGCGGCTTTTCGATCCGCTTGCAGCAAATAAAATCATCTGAATGAATAAATCCGAAAAGCTGCAATCGAAATAGCGCTTAATGGTTTTGGACCGTTTCCACTGGACCACATCAACTACAGTCACCACACAAATCACATTTTAAAAAATTATTTAAAATTTTATAAAATTATTTATTTTTATTTTTGAAGATATTTCATCTACATAAAGATATATTTTTATTCATTGTTATTCTACTCATCGATTTGCCGACGCATCCGTTCGGTTTCCAAATTCGATATATATTACAGTCCACTACGGTCAAATTCGTTGACGAACACGATATCCTTCGTGACTCGTTCTAGCTCAATCTAGCTATGCCCACAGATCCTGCTAAAAGCAGCCACAAAACCGATCGTCTAGCAGTGCCTCGTCGATCCACGTCGCCATCCACTCCGCTATCCAATTCCAAGGTATCCCGCAATACCGACACCGTCAAGCGTTCCTCCAACGCTCAATCTTCACCAGGCCTTGCCGGCACTACGCCCAAAAGGGCATCCGTTTGCAGTCGCATTCCCTCGCCCGCGCACTCCGACTCTAGCTCCCGATCAATTCCACGCGTCACGGTTTCCGCTCCCACCTCCAAAACAATAACCCGATCCGAGTCCCAGCGACTGTCCGAAGCAGCTGACATGTCCGTAAACCACTTTATCGCCGCTTGTGACGGTCTGACCGATTTCGAGGCCAACTTAATGGGCACCCTCGAGGGTGATGTGCCATTGTTTTCAATGAAAATGCACTTGGAGCAGACAAAGGTCCTATGGAGCAGAGTCGAATCCGAGTACTTATCGTGTACCAGAGCCCTTACGGCTGACGCGAGCGAAGAAAACAAGACCAATTTGCTGACGGTGCAATCCAAATATGCATACGTATATATGGTGTACGTACGGTGCGGTAGCACCTTAGGAGAACGCATAGAGCGACTCCAGTCGTTCACTACAACTCCTGCGTCCCAGAACGCCCCCGAAATCCGAAAACAGCACGTCCATGCTGGCTATCTGCTACCTCCGTGTGAGGTGGACGTGTTTACAGGCGACTATAATCAGTGGCCCACGTTCCGCGACCTGTTCACAGCCTTGTATGTGAACAATCCGAGGTTGGCACCAGTTGAAAAGCTGTATCATCTGGTGTCCAAAACGCGCGGCGAGGCAAAGGCAATTGTTTCCAGTTCCCCACTCACTAATGATGGTTTCCATGCGGCTTGGGAGAATCTTCAAGCTCGGTTTGAAAACAAGAGACAGCTTGTTGCCAGCCAGATGAAGATTCTCTTAAACCTTCCAGCAGTCGTTCACGAGACTTGCGCCGCCCTGAAAGATATCCAGACCACCATCCAAGGGTGCTTAACCACGCTCACGCGATCCGGTGTTAGCACGGAGAACTGGGACGTCTTGTTGGTGGCGCTTTGTACATCCAAATTGCCAAACGCCACCATCGCATTATGGGAACAATCCATCCCAAACAAGACTGACCTCTCATCCTGGTCCGACCTGAACAACTTTCTAATAGATCGGTATCGCGTTCTAGAAATGTTGGAAGGTTGAAAGCCCACTCTTGTGCTACAAGTAATCCCAGCAGCCGTCCGCAAATCTGGGCCTCCGACTAGATTCCAGTCTTTGACCACTACCGTCACTATCAACAAGGTCTCCTGCCAATTGTGTGGCGGAGAGAACCATCCGATCCGCGTCTGTCCAAAATTCGCAGATATGCCCGTGCAAGAACGAGTGGCGGCAATTAAACATTTAAAGTTATGTCTCAATTGCTTTGCACGTGGCCATCCATTGCGAGAGTGTCCTAGTGTCCATAGTTGCCGCGTATGCCAGGAGCGGCACCACACACTTTTGCATCGCATCAACACTTCTACAGCGACGACTTCCAGTGTGCAGCCACCAAAAATAAATCCTCGGCGACAACGAACAAGTGCTCTCCCTGTAGAGTCAGTTGAGCGCCCAAATCCAAGCCATGGCCTCCAGAAGTTCCGAATATCCACGCCTCGTAAAGGTTTGCTGGGTACGGCCATGGTAACTATACGACATCAAGGTGCCGAATTCCAAGCACGTGCCTTGATAGACACCGGATCTGAGGGAACATTCCTATCCAAGAGGATGTTCGATCTGGTGAGACCCCGGTTCCGTGTCACTGACGCTGAAATCAGTGGCATCTCCAATTGTGTTGCCACCAACTCTCACAAAGTATGCGAATTAAAAATCTCTTCTCCTAGAGAGCCTTCCAAACACGTGGAAGCGCACGCATTCGTCTTGCCCAACCTTCCTAGCGCGATTCCATCCTGCCCGGTTCCCACAAAGTTAAAGCAGAGCATTCCGCGTCTTCCTTTGGCAGATCCACATTTCCACGAAAGTACTCCAGTAGACTTAATCATCGGTGTGGATCTTCTCCCCCGCGTTTTAGGAAAGCGCATCGAAAAGGGCATCTGCGGGTCCCTCCTGGCTCTAGAGACGATATTCGGGTGGATTCTGTGCGGTCCCACAGTTGAGCCGACCACTGGGTCCACGTCTGCAGCTCAAATTTCCGCGTCTCCAAGCCGTCGTCCCAGCCTCGAAGGAAGCAATGGACTTCATCGAGAGAACTCCTACCTGTGCAAGGTCTGCGGAGGACATCATGCGCTCCGGAAATGTCAGCAGTTCCTCAATCTCTGCGCGACAAGGCGACTACAGGCAGTATTAGAGCACAAATACTGTCCTAACTGCCTCGCCCACGAGCACTCCACTGGATTATGTAGAAGTATGTCGGGCTGTCACCTGTGTGATGAGAAACACCATACCCTCCTCCATCCCACGGCTTCAGTAGCACGACGATGTGCTTCACCGAGGAATCTACCGCAACGAGGCTCGTCCAACTCCAAATGCTTACCCCGAGCACCCACGAGGCATACCTCTATCCTGAGGTCATCCAATCCAATTATGTGTCCAGTTCGGGCCGAACTCCTTTAGTTCGGCGCTCCAGAACGTTGCTGCTCCCCATCCTTACCAGTCCACCCGGGCTATTGCAACTTGTTGCAAGGGGGGCGGTATGTTCACGCCAGAAAGGGTGACCAGCGGGGAATGAAGTGGGCTTTTGCCATTATCCTCGAACGGGCACACTAGTATAATTACTAGGCAAGTTCTATGGAAAACTCCATGTTGAAAAGTTGATTTTTCCATCCCCGGTATATTATATACGCTTCCGAGATCTTTTCTTGGCCTCTTAAATTTTCCGATAACGCCTTATGTTAACTTGTGACCCGGTACTTATGTGCAATAAATTTGCCTGTGTTTAACCGAGTTACCGCGCGTTTTAATTCCTTCAGCAATTGGGTAATAAGTTTGGGCTCCCAGATCAGAAGCTTCGCCCCGCTACAAACAAAGGTTTAATAAGTTAATTTCACACCAAGTTTGAAAGTTATTAAGATCGACTTGAAGCAGACGTGGAGAACTTAAGTCTTTAAAACTAATAGAAAGTTTAACATCATCAGCGTACATAAGCACGCGAGAGTGAGTTACAACTGACGGAAGGTCATTAATGAAAAGTGTAAAAAGCAATGGTCCTAGATGGCTACCTTGTGGCACCCCCGAGGTCACATTGATGGATCTGCATCCTCGAAAGATAAGTTTTAAATAAAACTTTTTGTGTACGGTTATTAAGATATTGAGAAATCCAATTAAGCAAAAGGGTTGGAATCCCAAGTTCGTTCAGCTTGAACAAAAGCAGTGTATGATTGACAGAATCAAAAGCCTTACTGAAGTCAGTATAAATGACATCAGTTTGCAATGCATTCCTGAATCCTTCGATCGCTAAGGAAGTAAACTCTAAAAGGTTAGTGGTAGTAGATCTACGTTTCATAAACCCATGTTGAGAAGATGAAAGAATAGAACTACAGAAATGTTGCAGTTGAGAAGTTATAATTTTCTCAAATGCCTTGGGAATAGCGGACAATTTGGAAATACCCCTGTAATTAGAAGCTACGGATTTATTACCCTTTTTATGCAAAGGAATAATAAAAGATTCTTTCCAAATGGTTGGAAAAGAGGAAGTTTCAACGGACAAAGTAAATAACTTAAAAATCGGGGAAATCAAAGTCTCAGCGCAAAACCTGAGTACACAACCAGGTATCCCATCAGGTCCTGGTGAGTACACGGGTTTCACTAAAGTAAGCACGCTGAGAAGCGAATCTTCATCGATCACAGGATTAAAGACGCAATTAGACCTTTTCAACTGATAGGGATATGAAAAGTTAGCTCGATGATCTTTTGAGGAATAGGTCGTTTTGAAAAAATCAGCAAACACATCGGCAATGGCCTGATCATCGTTTGCTTTATTATTTTCAAAACATAAATAGGACGGGTGCACTGCCACCTTTCGTTTGGCGTTAACGAAGTTATAAAATTGCTTAGGATCACGGGAGAATTGAAGTTTACAACGCCTAATGTAATCCTTATAGCATAGTGTATTAAGCACTGAAAAAATTCGATCGAGCAACAGCATAAAGAGAGAAATCAGACGGTCGACCCGATTTTTTTAAACTTTCTATAATATCTAGACTTTACATTTTTCAAATTAGTTAACTCACGTGTAAACCATGGCGGTTTGTTAGACAACACATGGATCACACGTGGAACACAGGCATCAAAAAGTGAAAACATAGTATTATAGAAAAAACAAATGGCAGCATTCATATCATTACAGGAGTACAGATAAGACCAGTCTGTGGTCTAACTTGAAAAAGTTAGTTTTACGAAAGCAACGGGTACGAGACGTCGAACTGGTACCAGCATTTGATAACCGAAAAGGTAGATCAATAGTCAAGTCCAAAGTTGGATGGAAACTGTCTTCGGGGACGACTAAGGGATCAATCCTCGAAACAGTACAGTTAGAAGAATCTAACATAAATATAAGATCTAGTGATCTCTCATTTTTGTTACGAACAGGATTAACTTGGGTTAGGGATAACTCAAGGAGACCGTCAACAAAGCAATGTGAGGAGGAGGGCATCAACAAGGAAGACTCACCTGATGGAAGCCATGAAACGTCAGGTAGATTAAAATCTCCCAGAACGATAAATATGTCTGCATCCGAAAGAAGTGAAGAGACAAAGCGAATAGCTTCTAAATGGCTAGCATATACCGTCATGTCAGAACTCGGTGGAATATACGAGCAAGTTAGAAAAACAGAATATGATTTCAAACAAATTTTGACACTAACAAATTCAATGTCAAGAACGGCAGGTGGCAGAACTATTTCTGAAGGAAGAGATGAATTTACGGCAATCAAAACTCCACCACCATTTTTGGAGATTCGATCGCATCTATAGGTTGAAAAAAATTGTGGGAAAAACAGAGGCATCAGAAATGTCTGGCTTTAACCACGTTTCTGTAAAGACCAAGATGTGAAAGTCAAAAGATTGACTATCTACAAAAAGCTTAGAAAGTTTAGATTTTAGTCCTCTAACATTCTGATAGGCCAGAATAAGGGACGAAATTAGTTTTTTGACCCGCCAGCTACTGACGAGCCAGAGGGTATGGAAGGATTAATTGTGTTAGGCAGACGAATCGGAGGCCGATTTTTCTTTTTCTTAGCCGTATACTCCTTTATAACTAAATGTTCCGGCCAAAAATCTTTGTGACAAATTTGGTCAAAGACATTTGGTGGGACACTGATTTTGAATGACGAAATGTCACGGGTGTATGAAAACCTAAACTTTTCCACCACAATGTTTGGCGCCACGACTTTTGCCCGGATATGGGCTATGACATCATCTGATGTAGTATTGGGGTCGAGCCGCGAAACCAAGATTTGCTTTTTTGGTGGAATGGCTACAAGAGATCTCAATGCGCCAGTCGCAACCGCAGCAACAGCATTTTGCACTGGAACTGCTGAGGCAGATGACGCTTTGAGAGCTCTTCTTGTTAAAATTTTATTGGGAATATCCCTGGGAGAGGATATTCGTCCGGACACATCGGAAACTACAACCGATATCGAGTCAGCTTGCGGGGCACTATTACCAGGGGAAATGTCAATCGTCCCCGCAACTGCAGCTACTGCTGGACTCCTAAATGATATCAGTTGCTGAGCATTTGGAGTTAATGGGTCAATCAACGATGCCGGAGCCGGAGGAAGCAGAGATGCCGGCGGATCGGGAGAGAAATCCCGTGGGATAGTCTTCTTCCGCTTCGGTGACTCGTTTAATAGTTTATAACTATTAAACTGAGTTTCCAGAGACGAAAACTCATCGCGAAGTTTCAGAAAACCAGCCGACAGGGATTTAAATCCCTCTCTCGTCCGCCGCATAAATAGACACATATCCATTTCTACGTCCCGGCACGCTTCACAACTCCATTTTAGGCCCCCACCGTTTCCAATACTATCCCTTATTCTGGCTGTGTAACCAGCACATTTAACATGCATAATGTTATCGCACAGCCAGCACAAAAGATAATCATCTTGGATTTTTTGGGGATGGGGGGCAATTTTTTGAAGAGCAGACAACCATTGTAAGTTAAATTAATCAAAAAAAAAATTAAAATAACAACAAATAAATAAATAAATCAAAAAGTTTATAAAGAGAGGCAATTTAAAATGAGTAATATAAAATATAAGGGCTATACGCACCAAGAAATAACACAAGTGTTAAAGTTTATTATGCACAAGAAGAAAAAAAACTGAAGAGACAGAAGTTAAGAGAGTTAAAAAACACACAACAACAAAGACGGGTACAATCGCGAGAGTAACGGTCGCGATCGCGGGCAACGTAAAAACGCGAGAGCAAGCACAAACAACAACACTAATGTGAAGCGAGAGCGCGAATGCAATTAAAAGAATCGAAAACACAAAATCAAAGGCTATTTAGACAAAACAACAAAACTTAGAGTTTTGTTATTAAATAAAGCAATAAGTAATAATAGCTTTGAGTGAGTGTTAATTAATATAACAAATGTATTGTTAATTATATATTAAGCAAAAGTCATCAACGAACTTTAATAGGATGGTTTTTTTTTTATTTTTACATAACAAAGAATGTATGCTGAAAAAGAAATAATAACTTGGATTTATAAGGTATTTACAGAATTCGCAAACTAAAATAAATACAGTGAAACTTTTATTTACAAATTCTGGGGATAAGCGTTAACGATAAATCCGGAACCAATTAATATGTAATATAAATTAAATACATAGAGCTTGGCAAGTTCCCTCATTATCTAATATAGATAAGTAATGCCGCCGCCAAGTTATAATTGCGACACACTAATCATATATAGGGTAATTGTTATAATATAATAATTTACTATAACAAGTAATTAACATCAAATGTCCATTATGAGTAGGTTTTGTGCCACGTTTTCTATAAATCGACCATTTATGACCGAGGGTACCACTCACGTAACAATATTCGTATGTATTTTTAAAAATACCTTAAGACTTCATAATTTTATATAAATAAATAGACATTGCCGATATTAAATGTATTAAATCATATGAATATGATATATGTACATTTACTTCATTTAATATACCAACGCTCGATATCACACCACATACAGAGGTTTTTTGCCACGTTTTCTGTAAGTCGCGCAGTTATGAAGGAAGGTACCATTCACGTAACAATTTTCATATGTATTTTTAAAAATACCTTAAGACTTCATACTTTTATATAAATAAATAGACATTGCCAATATTAAATGTATTAAATCATATGAATATGATATATGTACATTTACTTCATTTAATATACCAACGCTCGACATCACACCACATTATTTTTTAAAAATACCTTAAGACTTCATACTTTTATATAAATAAATAGACATTGCCGATATTAAATGTATTAAATCATATGAATATGAGATATTAAATGAATTAAAAGGTCCAATGAAGAAAAAGCTGAGGAGTTTGCTCAACACTTGGAGAACACTTTCACTCCATTTAACACTTGTAGTGCAGCAGATAATGCTTCGACCAAGGCATTCCTTGACATACCTTGCCAAATGCACCTACCAATTCGGCCAATTGGAAAGGTTCCATTCGAGGAAATCCAGAGCGAAGTCAAAAATCTTAAAGCAACGAAATGCCCTGGATACGATGGAATCGATGCAACAACTCTTAAGGCCCTCCCACTAAGTGCATATGCATATATAAAGACCATATTTAACAACATCATTCGGCTCTACCACTTTCCATCCCAATGGAAGTGCGCGGAGATTCTAATGTTACTGAAGCCTGGCAAACCTGACCATCTCCCGAATTCTTACCGTCCAATCAGTCTACTAGCTATACTCTCCAAAGTATTTGAAAAAATACTTTTGGGCAGAATGTTGCTGGTGCTGGAGGACGACTGCGTATTACCTGCTCACCAATTTGGATTTAGAGCGCACCATGGCACTCCCAAGCAATGTCACCGAATCGTACAAGAAGTTATAAATACATTCGAAGAAAAAAAATACAGCTCTTCAGTCTTTCTTGATGTCAAACAGGCTTTCGATCGCGTCTGGCACCCTGGCTTGCTATACAAACTGAAAGTCCTACTTCCAGCACCATATTATCTGTTCTTTAAGTCATACCTAAGCAACAGAAGATTCTACGTAAGGTGTGAATATGAGGAATCGAGAATAGGATGCATTAATGCGGGAATTCCGCAAGGTAGTGTACTTGGCCCCGTCCTCTACACACAGTACACAGCTGATTTACCTCTTATTGAAAACAATCAGCTCCTTGCAGCTACCTATGCCGATGACACAGCTTTTATAGCCACGTCCACAGACCCAATTGAAGCATCCGAGATTATTCAAGAACAATTAAATATTCTTGAGCCCTGGCTTACAAGATGGAACATTGCTGTCAACCCAGAAAAGTCAGCACATATCACATTCTCAACACGCCGACAAAATTGCCCCTCTGTTTGCTTATATGGCACACCTCTGCCAACAGTTCAGACAGTGAAATATCTCGGTATCACACTAGACAGACGACTCAATTGGAAAGCCCACATTAAGAGCAAAAAAACGCAGCTTAATTTAAAAATGTACAAGATGAATTGGTTACTTGGTACTAGGTCACAAGTCAGCCTGAACAACAAGCTTCTACTTTACAAGACGATCCTGAAGCCAATTTGGACGTAAGGAATTCATTTGTGGGGCACAGCATCCAACTCCAACATCGAGATCCTCCAAAGATTCCAAAACAAATTACTACGTAGGTTTGTGAATGCTCCTTGGTTTGTCAGAAACTCTATCATACACAGAGACCTGGAGATGCCCTCTATTAAGTCAGAGATCCAAAGACTGAGCGACCGTTACTGCGAGAGACTTGAAAACCATGAAAACTATCTGGCACTTAATCTCCTGGACAATAGTCAACACATCAGAAGACTCAAGAGAAACCACCCACTTGATCTCCCATTCAGACCACAAGATGACTGGTAGAGCTTCTGTAACCAACTAAAGTTGGCGTCAGTCGTAAGCGCCTGGCTCCAATATTATTTCTGTCAATCTTAATTCTCAAACAATTTGTTCGTTGTCTAACGACAGATTACAAATACAAAATAAATTAAAAAAAAAAAAAAAAGAGAGGTGTCATGGGACACCCAGATGAAACGAAGTTTCTTTCGATTAAGGGGGTGAGAGCTGCTTTATTCATGCAATTTTGAAAAAAAAAAAATTTAATTTAATTAATACTTTAACAATTTTTTTTTAATATTTTTTTAAAAACTATATACATATGGATGAATGTACATATTTCGAAATACTCCGCCCAACAGGAAACTATATAAAATGAAGTAAGCAAGTCGTCCCTGCCGACATTGAGTATACCCTGTACCAACTAGTTATATTAAATCAAGATCGGCATCAACTTAATTCAAAATTCCTTTTATCATGCAGCAACAGCTACCGCATGCTATCTCGCTCACTCTTGCCAGCCAGTGTCGTCCTAAGCGCTTCAGTACAAAACGCATTTACGTATATCTTCGATATTTATTGTCCGACTAAATTTAGTCAGATGATGCATTTTGGCCACATTATTAGGTGTGCCAAATAACAATGTGATTGCTTTAAAACTTCTCTAGTAAATCAATTCAAAACAAAATTCCCTTTTACATGCAGCAGCAGCGAACGCATGCTATCTCGCTCTTTCATATCAGCCAATGTCGCCTTGGCAATTCAGTACAAAATGCAAATGGCTATATCTCCGATGTTTATTGTCCGATTTGAATAAAAATTGGTCAGTTTATGCAGTTTGACTATAAATTTATTAAGAATTGGATATCTTTAATACAGCTCTTGTAAATTGATTTTAAAATTTTGTTTTTTCATTTGCGGGGGCGGAAGTGGGCGTGGCTAAAATTTTAAACAAACTTGACCAAATTTGGTAGCTCTAGCTCTTATAGTCTCTGAGATCTAGGTGTTCATACGTACAGACGGACGGACAGACGGACATGTCTCAATCGACTCGGCTGTTGATGCTGATCAAGAATATATATACTTTATGGGGTCGGAAAAGCTTCCTTCTGCCTGTTACATACATTTTAGCGACTTTAATATACCCTTTTACCCTATGGGTACAGGGTATAAAAAGTAGCTCAAATGCTACCAAAATGCCAACGGTTACCTTGATCCGAATTGCAAAAACCAAACATTATTTAAATTGTAAGACTTCAGCCCATACGATAAACTATAAAAAATTCAAAATTCCAAAAAAATTTATTTTTTTACAGATTTGATAAAAGTCACTTTTTCGACCCACTTTGGGAGACTATTTAGCTAAAAAAAAACAACAAAGCGACACAATTATATTAGTTCAGATAGGTGAGTTTGTGGGCAGCGAGACGCGATCGCAACCTTTTTTCTTCTTACCTCTGCCTCACACATTTATGACGCTTTCTCAATCTCAGATTCTTTGCTTGTGCGTCCCATATTTACTTGTTCGTCCCGCATTTATTTGTGCGTCCCTCTACCCACAAACTCGAGCTCGCTACCTCTTTTTCCTTCCGAATTTGCTTGTGCATCCTTCTGCCTAAAAACTCGAGTCCGCTACCTCTTTTCCCTTCCGAATTTGCTTGTGCGCCCCTCTGCCTAAAAACTCGAGTCCGCTACCTCTTTCCTCTTCCGCATTTGCTTGTGCGTCCCTCTGCCCAGAAACTCGAGCTCGCGATCGCTGCTTGTGCGTCCCTCTCTGTCTACATACTCATACACTGTTCAATTGGAAAGAAAAAGACAAAACATTTGGTAACGGCAAAAGTGTCGTTACACTTTTTAGTCTTAATTTTTTCGGTTTAGCCCCTACCGCGCGATAAGAAACTTCGTTTCAAAAAAAAAAAAATGAATATGAGATATTTACTTTTAATTCATTTAATATACCAACGCTCGAGATCACACCACATATATAGGTTTTGTGCCACGTTTCCTATAAGTCGCGCAGTTATGAAGGAAAATACCATTTAACTAACTATTTAATATATGAAATTTTCATTTAATATTGAATTCAATAATATATGAAATTTCCATTTAATATTCAATAATATATGAAATTTTCATTTAATATTCAAAACAATAATATATGAAATTTTCATTTAATATTCAAAACAATAATATATGAAATTTTCATTCAATATTCAATAATATATGAAATTTTCATTTAATATTTAAAACAATAATATATAAAATTTTCATTCAATATTCAATAATATATGAAATTTTCATTTAATATTCAATTTAATAATATATGAAATTTTCATTTAATATTCAATTCAATAATATTTGAAATTTTCATTTAATATTTAATAATATATGAAATTTTCATTTAATATTGAATTCAATAATATATGAAATTTTCATTTAATATTCAATTCAATAATATATGAAATTTTCATTTAATATTCAATTCAATAGTATATGAAATTTTCATTTAATATTCAATTCAATAATATATGAAATTTCCATTTAACTATTCAATAATATATGAAATTTTCATTTAATATTCAATTCAATAATATATGAAATTTTCATTCAATATTCAATAATATATGAAATTTTCATTTAATATTTAAAACAATAATATATAAAATTTTCATTCAATTTATTCAATAATATATGAAATTTTCATTTAATATTCATTTAATAATATATGAAATTTTCATTGAATATTCAATTCAATAATATATGAAATTTCCATTTAATATTCAATAGTATATGAAATTTTCATTTAATATTCAATAATATATGAAATTTCCATTTAATATTGAATAACATATGAAATTTTTATTTAATATCAATTCAATAATATATGAAATTTTCTTTAATATTCAATAGTATATGAAATTTTCATTTAATATTCATTCAATAATATATGAAATTTCCATTTAATATTCAATAATATATGAAATTTTCATTTAATATTCAAAACAATAATATATGAAATTTTCATTCAATATTCAATAATATATGAAATTTTCATTTAATATTTAAAACAATAATATATAAAATTTTCATTCAATATTCAATAATATATGAAATTTTCATTTAATATTCAATTTAATAATATATGAAATTTTCATTTAATATTCAATTCAATAATATATGAAATTTTCATTTAATATTTAATAATATATGAAATTTTCATTTAATATTCAATTCAATAATATATGAAATTTCCATTTAATATTCAATAATATATGAAATTTTCATTGAATATTCAAAACAATAATATATAAAATTTTCATTCAATATTCAATAATATATGAAATTTTCATTTAATATTCAATTTAATAATATATGAAATTTTCATTTAATATTCAATTCAATAATATATGAAATTTCCATTTAATTTTCAATTCAATAATATATGAAAATTTCATTTAATATTCAATTCAATAATATAAGAAATTTTCATTTAATATTCAATTTTCATATGTATTATATTAGTGTAATATTTAATAAATATATTAAATTATTTAATATTGAGATATTTTAATTTGTTTCATATAATTTATATATATAAATATTTATTTTTATATTATTTTATATGCTCGAAGAAATTTGTTTAATATATTTATGTTTTGTCCATTATTAGTAAATTAACCAATCACATCACTTCGTAAACACTTATGTTCGGACTTAGTATATTTTCGCAGTGTTGTTAAAATCCCCAAAAATAGTGTGCCTTTTTCCGTCAATTCCTTTTAATTTCAGTTTTTGGATTATGGGATATACATATATTTGATGAAAAAGTAGTGTATATACTTTGTTTTCTGATATATCTGATAAATATAATATTGTTTGCAGGCGCATCACTACTTGGTGTGGGGCCTTTCCGTCAATTCCTTTTAATTTCAGCTTTTGCAATCTCATATATGTATACTTCCCTATGAAGCAACTGAGAAAGCTATACGGGTGGTTGTTATGTATGTACACTCGATTATTGGCCGATAATTTGTATATGGTTAGAACTAATGCGGCGGTGTTATCTGACTGATATATTAACAACATGTTCAATATTTATAATTTTTAATATACTTTAAATCAATATATAATTTTCATTAATATGATTATAAATAAATAATTTATCTCATAGCATATCATTATTTTCAAGAAGTCCATTTTATATTCGTCACTAAAAATATGACATGTCAATTGGATACCCGTGCCTGGGCGGCGGCACATTTTGGTTGCAAAATTCTTTTCTGCATACCATTTTAATATAATATAATAATGGGAAAACCATTATTATAATTATATTCGAATCATCAAGCAAAGGATAAGCTTCAGTGGATCGCAGTATGGCAGCTGCTCAACCACTTACAACACCTTGCCTGTTACAAAAGTCGTTTACAATTGATTCTAGGGCTTTGTCATTGTTTTAAATAATGTTTTAATAAGTAACTAGCGCGGCATCAGGTGATCGAAGATCCTCCCAATTTACTATGTCACAAATAACATTGGCATCACATCCGTTGTCGTTTATAAAATAAACTTTTAATGGTTTAGAAGCCATACAATGCAAATTGCCCCTTATTTATCATTGCAGTCCAGCACGAATACGACCTCAGAGGCGTTCAGGCATAATCCAACGGGCGTAGCGTCATACCACTGTTCGCTCGAACAAGTATTGTGCCATTGGTCCGTACCTGCGGTTCCTCTCGTACTACGCAGGAATGCTGTCGCAACAACGTTTTGTCATTAGTAGGGTAAAACTAACCTGTCTCACGGCGGTCTAAACCCAGCTCACGTTCCCTTGCATGGGTGAACAATCCAACGCTTGGTGAATCAAAAAGCGACGTCGCTATGAACGCTTGGCCGCCACAAGCCAGTTATCCCTATGGTAACTTTTCTGACACCTCTTGTTAAAAACTCTTTAAACCAAAAGGATCGATAGGCCGAGCTTTTGCTGTCCCTGTATGTACTGAACACCGAGATCAAGTCAGCATTTGCCCTTTTGCTCTATGTGTGGTTTCTGTCCGCACTGAGCTGGCCTTGTGACACCTCCGTTATTATTTGAGAGATGTACCGCCCCAGTCAAACTCCCTACCTGGCAATGTCCTTGAATTTAATCATACCTGAGTAATTGGAGTTATACCGAAAATTTCAAATTGAAAATACATAAATGCATTCTCTCATTAAAGAATTTGTTTGCGATTATATAACAAACTCGTGATACTTTGATCAAGAAGCTTGCATCAAAACGCAATACCATAAGATATAATAAATATATCCGTATAATGGCTAGGAAATGATACACGTTCCATTTAATCAAGTAAGTAAGGAAACAATAAGAGTAGTGGTATTTCATTGACGATATTAAACACAAGGAAAAATATCTCCCACTTATTCTAAACCTCTTATGTCTCCTTACACTGCCAGATTAGAGTCAAGCTCAAAAGGGTCTTCTTTCCCCGCTAATTATTCCAAGCCCGTTCCCTTGGCTGTGGTTTCGCTAGATAGTAGATAGGGACAGTAGGAATCTAGTTAATCAATTCATGCGCGTCACTAATTAGATGACGAGGCATTTGGCTATTTTTTTTTTTTTTTTTTTTATCGCTGAGGTAGAGAAATCTTCAAAAGATACTAGGTGTACCTAGCATGCACGATTCGCTGCATCCACAGAAAAAATATTCTACAGTGCCTACGTACTAAAATCCTCCTTATTCTCCCACGATGTTTGTACCTTCTTCGGATGTTGTGCCAAGGTAGCAAGCAAATAAAACCATGAACTTGTCAGGACCAAGCTCAATGGACACCAATACTGGCCATCCAAGGGGTGGGTGACCCCAGAACGATTTCGCCGCTCGAATTAGATACTTCTATATATTCAGATCCCAATTATATAGAATCACCCAGAGAACACCACGAGGAGGTTTCGAGTCGACTTGAATCTGACAACGACTGACGAATTACGGTGTTCCACCCCTTCTGCGTTACAAAGAGACCACGTTCTCCTTAAGAGAGTCATAGTTACTCCCGCCGTTGACCCGCGCTTACTTGAATTTCTTCACTTTGACATTCAGAGCACTGGGCAGAAATCACATTATGTCAACACCCGCTAGGACCATCACAATGCTTTGTTTTAATTAGACAGTCGGATTCCCCAAGTCCGTGCCAGTTCCGAATTGATTGTTAATTGATAATCGTTCTAATTTAAAAGAACTAATTAAAATTAATTAGTATTCTTAAAAATTTTAGCAAGAAAGTTCCACAATTGGCTAC
Organism: Drosophila saltans; assembly: GCA_018903575.1. Taxonomy (NCBI): domain Eukaryota; kingdom Metazoa; phylum Arthropoda; class Insecta; order Diptera; family Drosophilidae; genus Drosophila; species Drosophila saltans. The sequence continues at coordinate 26,112 of JAEIGH010000460.1, forward strand.
GTAACTAAACTATCCGGAATAACTATCATAAATGATAGAAACTCTATTTACCCAGAACGAGCACATAAACCATGTTATTGTTTCCCAATCAAGCCCGACTATCTCAATCTTCAGAGCCAATCCTTATCCCGAAGTTAGGGATCTAATTTGCCGACTTCCCTTACCTACATTATTCTATCGACTAGAGACTCTTCACCTTGGAGACCAGCTGCGGATATTGGTACGGCCTGTTGAGAAGTTTGCGTATCCCCACCATAAATTTTCAAGGTCCGAGGAGAAAATATCGACACAACAGTATATGTCATGCTCTTCTAGCCCATCTACCATATCTCTCTGCGAAAGACTTCCATGGTAGTACGGCTATATATAGAAAAGAAAACTCTTCCGATACCTCTCGACGGCTTCTTTATGGTCGTTCCTGTTGCCAGGATTAGCACGAGGCCCATATTTAATAACAAACGGATACTCAACAGGTTACGGAATTGGAACCGTATTCCCTTTCGTTCAAAATTATTCAAGTGTTTTATATTTGCAATATATAGATTATTATGACTTTATCAACTTGAAAATTTTCGACTTTCGCCTTGAACTTAGGACCGACTAACTCGTGATCAACCACTGTTCACACGAAACCCTTCTCCACTTCAGTCCTCCAAGGTCTCATTCGATTATTTGCTACTACCACCAAGATCTGTACCAATAGAGGCTCTATGCAGGCTTATGCCAAACACTTCTATGCACACCATTGTACCTTCCTACTCACTAAAGTTTCAAAATTTATATTATTAAATAATATAAATCATCTACTTTAGCGGTAATGTATAGGTATACAACTTAAGCGCCATCCATTTTAAGGGCTAGTTGCTTCGGCAGGTGAGTTGTTACACACTCCTTAGCGGACTTCGACTTCCATGATCACCGTCCTGCTGTTTTAAGCAACCAACGCCTTTCATGGTTTCTGTATGAGTTGTTAATTTGGGCACAGTAACATTACGTTTGGTTCATCCCACAGCGCCAGTTCTGCTTACCAAAAGTGGCCCACTGGGCACATTATATCATAACCTTAAACTTCATATCAAGGGAGTTAAGGTTCTTACCCATTTAAAGTTTGAGAATAGGTTAAGATCGTTTCGACCCTAAGGCCTCTAATCATTCGCTTTACCAGATAAGATTATTTTATATAACATTTAAATGCACCAGCTATCCTGAGGGAAACTTCGGAAGGAACCAGGTACTAGATGGTTCGATTGGTCTTTCGCCCCTATACTCAATTCTGACAATCGATTTGCACGTCAGAACTGTTTCGGTCTTCCATCAGGGTTTCCTCTGACGTCAACATGATCAAGTATAGTTCACCATCTTTCAGGTCACAGCATATATGCTCAAGGAACGTTCTAGTTAGAGGTATAAATAATATAAATATTATTACACATAAGTTTTTAGAACGCCCCGGGATTGTGTTAATTAACTATAAATAGTTAAAAAACTAATCCCATTATTAGTCAAGTTAATTATGCTATTAGGTTTATATCCCAATAACTTGCACATATGTTAGACTCCTTGGTCCGTGTTTCAAGACGGGTCCCGAAGGTATCCTGAATCTTTCGCATTGTTAATCATACAAGTGCACATAATAAACATAGAAAATCAATGATAATCATGCTAGCATGGCTCCAATATTATTTCTGTTAATCTTAATTCTCAAACAATTTGTTCATTGTCTAACGACAGATTACAAATATAAAATAAATTAAAAAAAAAAATCATGCTATTATATAGTTTTAAAAAAAATTAACGCACTGTATTCATATAAATCTATCAACACTTATGACATTTATTTTATGTTAAATTGCAAGCAAAATAATTTAAATAAACTATAAGTCATATTTTATGATAAATTTGGTTTATATTAATAGATTACAATGTCCTTATATGGAAAAAATGCACACTATTATTATAATATTATTTAAATATTACAATTTTAATGATGAATTTTCCATAACGGATATTCAGGTTCATCGGTCTTAATCTCTAAGCAGTTTCACGTACTATTTAACTCTCTATTCAGAGTTCTTTTCAACTTTCCCTCACGGTACTTGTTTACTATCGGTCTCATGGTTATATTTAGTTTTAGATGGAGTTTACCACCCACTTAGTGCTGCACTATCAAGCAACACGACTCTTTGGAAACACCATCTAGTAATCATTAATGTTATACGGGCCTGGCACCCTCTATAAGTAAATGGCCTCATTTAAGAAGGACTTAAATCATTAATTTCTCATACTAGAATATTGATGCTCCATACACTGCATCTCACATTTGCCATAAAGACAAAGTGACTTAGTGCTGAACTATTTTCTTTTCGCTCGCCGCTACTAAGAAAATCCTTGTTAGTTTCTTTTCCTCCCCTAATTAATATGCTTAAATTCAGGGGGTAGTCCCATATGAGTTAAGGTTGTATATACACAAATATAAATATATAATTTTCTTTTATATATTGAAATTAATATATTTCTATTATGTGAAGAATAATAATATTTACTTATTTTTTTTTTCATAACAAATCATTAATAAGAGGCAATTATAGATGAAACAAAAAAAAAAACATTTTTTTGATGCTAGACATTCCCCAGTATTATAAGAATTGAAAATGAAATTAATATACATCTTCGTTTTTCTCATACTTGAGAGATAATGTGTTTCATTTATATTTAATATTATAAAAATTTATTTTATTAAATATAAAAATTTCCAATAATATACCATGTGTTTTAAAAATTTTGTAAAATATTAAAACAACTTATTGAGCATAGTCTTACAACCCTCAACCATATGTAGTCCAAGCAGCACTCTAAAATAAATTAAAGTACCATAACAGCATGGACTGCGATATGCGTTCAAAATGTCGATGTTCATGTGTCCTGCAGTTCACACGATGACGCACAGTTTGCTGCGTTCTTCATCGACCCATGAGCCGAGTGATCCACTGCTTAGAGTGAATATATTTAGTTTTTATTTCATTACGTCATTAAAATTTTTATTGAAAGAAATTAAAAATACACCATTTTACTGGCATATATTAATTCCTTCAATAAATTCTTTATCCCAATATAATGCTGCGAAATGTCTTAGTTTTACATAATTGATTGCATACTGGTGTTGTTAAATTTTTGCATTATTGTATACGATCGACATATGTAAAACATTAACCTTTATAAACCAGGTACAACATTTTATTCTTGGGTTGTTGCTTTAACCATTGTATGCAAATAAACCAATAATAAGCAATACAACACGCAATGCGTGTACATTGTGGTACATATACACGCCGAAAAATAATAATGTTTTAATTTTGCATATTTAAGTTTTTATTTATATTGAATATAACAATATTATTTTTCGTATTTTTAAATTTGGTGTTATATATATATGTTTAATAACGGTTGGAACATAAAATACTGATCCTTCCGCAGGTTCACCTACGGAAACTTTGTTACGACTTTTACTTCCTCTAAATAATCAAGTTGGGTCAACTTTTGCGAAACAACCGTAACACACAAGGCGTCACAGTGATCATGTCCGGAGACCTCACTAAATAATTCAATCGGTAGTAGCGACGGGCGGTGTGCACAAAGGGCAGGGACGTAATCAATGCGAGTTAATGACTCACACTTACTAGGAATTCCTAGTTCATGTGAACAGTTTCAGTTCACAATCCCAACATGAAAGTGGTTCAGCGGTTTACCCGGACCTCTCGGTCTAGGAAATACACGTTGATACTTTCATTGTAGCGCGCGCGTGCAGCCCAGGACATCTAAGGGCATCACAGACCTGTTATTGCTCAATCTCATTATTGTTGGACAAACCAACAGGTACGGCTCCACCTATATAAACACATTCAAACACAATAAACATTTTACTGCCACCATGAAAGAAGGCAATATAAGCTTCAACACCATAATCCTGAAGATATCTATTTAATATATTTGAGTCTCGTTCGTTATCGGAATTAACCAGAAAATCACTCCACGAACTAAGAACGGCCATGCACCACCACCCATAGATTCGAGAAAGAGCTATCAATCTGTCTTACACACTTATGTTCGGACCTGGTAAGTTTTCCCGTGTTGAGTCAAATTAAGCCGCAGGCTCCACTCCTGGTGGTGCCCTTCCGTCAATTCCTTTAAGTTTCAGCTTTGCAACCATACTTCCCCCGGAGCCCAAAAGCTTTGGTTTCCCGGGAAGCGACTGAGAGAGCCATAAAAGCCACACCCAATTGCTAGCTGGCATCGTTTATGGTTAGAACTAGGGCGGTATCTGATCGCCTTCGAACCTCTAACTTTCGTTCTTGATTAATGAAAACTTCTTTGGCAAATGCTTTAAGTTAGTCTTACGACGGTCCAAGAATTTCACCTCTCGCGTCGTAATACTAATGCCCCCAAACTGCTTCTATTAATCATTACCTTTTGATCTGAAAACCAATGAAAGCAGAACAGAGGTCTTATTTCATTATCCCATGCACAGAATATTCAGGCATTCGAAGCCTGCTTTAAGCACTCTAATTTGTTCAAAGTAATTGTACCGGCCCATAATAACACTCGATGAAGAGCACTAGTGCAGGTTTTTAAATAGGAGGAATATATAAAGGAATACAAGTACTTAATTATATATAAGAACTCCACCGATAATACGCTTACATACATAGCACAAGCACAAGTTCAACTACGAACGTTTTAACCGCAACAACTTTAATATACGCTGGAATTACCGCGGCTGCTGGCACCAGACTTGCCCTCCAATTGGTCCTTGTTAAAGGATTTAAAGTGTACTCATTCCAATTACAGGGCCTCGGATATGAGTCCTGTATTGTTATTTTTCGTCACTACCTCCCCGAGCTGAGAGTGGGTAATTTACGCGCCTGCTGCCTTCCTTAGATGTGGTAGCCGTTTCTCAGGCTCCCTCTCCGGAATCGAACCCTGATTCCCCATTACCCGTTGCAACCATGGTAGTCCTAGATACTACCATCAAAAGTTGATAGGGCAGACATTTGAAAGATCTGTCGTCGGTACAAGACCATACGATCTGCATGTTATCTAGAGTTCAACCAATATAACGATCAAATGATCGCTTGGTTTTAGTCCCAAAAGATCCGTGTTTCAATTGCATGTATTAACTCTAGAATTACCACAGTTATCCAAGTAACTGTTAACGATCTAAGGAACCATAACTGATATAATGAGCCTTTTGCGGGTTCACTTTTAATTCGTGTGTACTTAGACATGCATGGCTTAATCTTTGAGACAAGCATATAACTACTGGCAGGATCAACCAGAATAATAATAATTTAATTGCACACATTTTCGTTCATTGACATATTTATTCATTAAATTTAATATATAATTATAAATTTCGTTCAAGAATATTTTTATTTTTTTCACCTACATAATATATAATCACATTTCCATTTATTTAATTTATTCAATATATATATTTGAAATAAATAATTGTATTTCGAGAGTAAATTCATAATTTACTTTAGTTTATTATTAATATAACAAATGTATTCTTAATTTATATTAGTTTAATAGGTTGGTTTTTTTTTATTTTTTTTATTTTTACATAACAAAGAATGTATGCTGAAAAAGAAATAATAACTTGCATTTATAAGGTATTTACAGAATTCGCAAACAGGGAAGCCATTGAAAATAAAATAAATAAAAATATGATATATGTACATTTACTTCATTTAATATACCAACGCTCGACATCACACCACATATAGAGGTTTTTTGCCACGTTTTCTGTAAGTCGCGCAATTATGAAGGAAGGTACCACTCACGTATCAATTTTCATATGTATTTTTAAAAATACCTTAAGACTTCATACTTTTATATAAATAAATAGACATTGCCGATATTAAATGTATTAAATCATATGAATATGATATATGTACTTTACTTCATTTAATATGTTGGTAGCGTTGGCTCGACATCACACCACATATAGAGGTTTTTTGCCACGTTTTTCTGTAAGTCGTGCAGTTATGAAGGAAGGTACCACTCACGTAAGAATTTTCGTATGTATTTTTAAAAATACCTTAAGACTTCATAGTTTTATATAAATAAATAGACATTGCCAATATTAAATGTATTAAATCATATGAATATGAGATATTTACTTTTAATTCATTTAATATACCAACGCTCGACATCACACCACATATATAGGTTTTGTGCCACGTTTTCTATAAGTCGCGCAGTTATAAGGGAAAATACCATTGAACTAACAATTTAATATATGAAATTTTCATTTAATATTCAATAGTATATGAAATTTTCATTTAATATTCAATTCAATAGTATATGAAATTTCCATTTAATATTCAATAATATATGAAATTTTCATTTAATATTCAATTCAATAATATATGAAATTTCCATTTAATATTCAATAATATATGAAATTTTCATTTAATATTTAAAACAATAATATATAAAATTTTCATTCAATATTCAATAATATATGAAATTTTCATTTAATATTCAATTTAATAATATATGAAATTTTCATTTAATATTCAACTCAATAATATATGAAATTTTCATTTAATATTCAATAATATATGAAATTTTCATTTAATATTCAATTCAATAATATATGAAATTTCCATTTAATATTCAATAATATATGAAATTTTCATTTAATATTCAAAACAATAATATATGAAATTTTCATTCAATATTCAATAATATATGAAATTTTCATTTAATATTCAATTCAATAATATATGAAATTTTCATTTAATATTCAATTTTCATATGTATTATTTTAGTGTAATATTTAATAAATATATTAAATTATTTAATATTGAGATATTTTAATTTATTTCATATAATTTATATATATAAATATTTATTTTTATATTATTTTATTTGCTCGAAGAAATTTGTTTAATATAAATATATTATATAATAATATATATTTGTTTAATATAAATATATAATATAATGTTTTGTCCATTATTAGTAAATTAACCAATCACATCGATTCATAAACACTTATGTTCGGACTTAGTAAATTTTCGCCGTGTTGTTGAAATCCCCAAAAATAGTGTGCCTTTTTCCGTCAATTCCTTTTAATTTCAGTTTTTGCAATCATATAATATAATTCCCACTGAAGCATGATATGAGAGAGCTACTCACACTCATGTACACTCAATTGCTTGCCGACAATTGAATATTGGTTAGAGGACTAAAGCGGTATCCAAAATTGCCTTTAAAAATCCATATGGATTATGGGATTTAGATATATTTGATAAAAATTGTTTATACTTTGTTTTCTTATATTTATATCTGATAAATATAATATTATCTGCAGGCTTCACTACTTGGTGGTGCCTTTCCGTCAATTCCTTTTAATTTCAGCTTTTGCAATCTCATATATGTATACTTCCCTATGAAGCAACTGAGAAAGCTATATATGACAATTTTTTATGGTTAGAACTAGCGGGCGGCGGTATCGAATTGTCTTTATATATCTATATGGATTATGGGATATACATATATTTGATGAAAAAGTAGTGTATATACTTTGTTTTCTGATATATTTGATAAATATAATATTGTTTGCAGGCGCATCACTACTTGGTGTGGGGCCTTTCCGTCAATTCCTTTTAATTTCAGCTTTTGCAATCTCATATATGTAAGTTAAAGTCGGGTTTCGGTGTTGAGAGTTTAACAACAGTTCTACTTAACTTAACACTATGCTTTCCAGATAGTTCACAATTGTACTTTATTCTCTTAGACTTAACTTTGGTTTGGTATTCGAATGAATTCCCTTCGGCTTCCCCCCATAGGGAATGTCAGCAGTGTTTAGCTAAAACCTGTTGGGAATTATACGAGAAACTTATGTAAATAATTATACACAATTCCGTAGTGTGCTTTTCTGGGTTAATAGCCTACTAGGCTAGTAAGGGGTGTTAACTCCTTCCTCCTTCAAGATCTGCATCCCCCAGATTATATGATTGTTGCAGCTCAAGACGGTGACCAAGTGGTCACAGGGGTGGGGGAAGTCGCGTGGCGGAATGTTGGGGCCACTTGTAGAGTGTGGGACATTAACTCCTCCCCTTTTCCGAGATCCGCAGATCAGAGGGTTGCAACAGTCGCCGGTTGCTCGTGGGGTGTTGATGGAACAAGCTTATTGAGAGCCGGTAGGCCCTTTGGTGAGGTTATTTTTCTCCATCCCAGGTAAAGTAATAAAAGCGTGCCCGATGCGATGATAGCTTCACCGACCACAGTGAGTTGTAGGCCTTTTGACATTCTGTAGAGTTGTTTGATATTCTGTAGGCCGTGATGTTGGGAGGGCTGCAGGCATTACCATAAAATGTGACATTGACCGGCTTGTGTAGGTTCGCCCTTAAACAGTTATCGTCTCGTTCCCAACTGGACGATGAGTGAGCCAACCAGATGTCGTTTTTTAGTGTTTGTAATCACGGTTCCATTAAAGCATGTAAGGATTATAGTGCCTTCATCTGCCAAGGTGATGGTCTCCTGGTTACTTCTCAATTGTGCATTGCCCCCATTCAGTAAACGCGGTATGCATTCAGACTCTTTCAACCAATGAAGGTCGGTTTCCTGGCAAACCGACAAGCATTTCCCCACGAAAGCATATGTTTCATCCCTCGCGATAGCCACAGTGTTATAGTCCAGGATGAGTTTTTTGCCCATGATGATCGTTGGGTACAAGCGTAGTAGGATATAGCTCTTGCCTAGTACCTTAGGGATCGCTAAAACGTAGAGAAGAGTGGTTCCGTTTGATAAAATTGTAGGCCGGGCAAACTCGATGGCCTCCACCGCGTTTTGGTACGGCAGGCCGCTGACTTCGCTTAGAATATTGTCCACCTCCTGGTGATCCAGTGAATTAGTGTTCACGCTTTCCTCTTTCGCTAGTTGGCAGGCTCTTGTTATTTCATGTATTTGAGGGAGTTTAGCCTCTGGAGCGTTTCTCCCTAAAAACGGCATTCCAATCTTCCGCATCCGGGGATCCAGCTAGCCACTTCCATGCCGGATGCGTAAAGGTGCAACGGTTAGTCTCCGGATTTCTTCCCTCCTGATGAGTATAAAATGTTATAAAGAGGTTTTTATTAGTTGAGATTAAATGTGAGCTCAATTTTTCTATTTTTAATGTGTAGTCGGCAGCTCTTTTAGAACTTTTTGCTTTTGAATTTTGCCTTCAAATGTGTAAACTTATTCGACGGCATTGTGCAAAAATGAAGCATTGGATAGTTTGTTTATTCAATTTTACTTTTAGTGAATTGACTTTCTTTTGCTTTATTTCTTAAAGTATGGTATCTTAAAAACTACATTTTTATTTCGTTAATCGGGAAGGTTCGCATGATTCCTTTTTGGCATTACCTACTAAGGTACGAAGTTCTTCACACGTATTTGTTATTCAGTTTTGCACTCGCAATCCGTCTCCTTAGAGAGATGCCGCCGTGTATATTTTATTTTTCCATATCGGGAATTGAACCCGAGCCTTCCGGGTGAGAGCCGGATATCCTTACCACTGGACCATATGGGACTTTATTTAGCCAATCACTTTGTTATATTAATTTGTAATGTGATAAATGCTGCGCGAAGACGATAGCATTGCGCCACAGTAATTTTTTAATGTTTTATCTCGACTTCATTCCAACGAACACGTAGGCTCGATGGTTTGTCCTCGTTATGTAATTGAAAAAAATTTATATTTTTTTATAATTTTCTTTTAATAAGTATTATATTGGTTTCATTTATTGTTTTATGTCTCCAATATACTCCAAATGCACTCTTGTCGATAAATTACCTCTTTTTCCAGCTTGTTTTTTTGTTTGTTTGTTTTTATTTTATTTTTTTTTTATAGTTTTTTTTTTTTTACTTTTTTCTTTTACTTAGCTTTTTTATTTTCTTCAAACTTGTGGAAATGCCTCACGGTGTATGGTGAGGGTCCCTGTCGATCTTTGCTCCGAGATGCTTCAGAGTATCGTCCCCGATGATTCCATCGAAGGTTACCGTGTTGATGAATTGTGGTTTTTTTTTTTTTTTTTTTTAAAAAGAAAGGTGTTGTGGATAGTTGTTTGTTGTTGGTTTGTGTTGTAGGTTTCTCTATATCTGTGCGCTGAGGATGAAATAAAAGTGAATTAGTTTCATTGTTATATAAATTTTGAACTTCTTAATTCTATGCTATTTAAAGCCTTTTTTTTTCTCTTTTTTTTCTTTTTGAGCAAGTGTTTCTTTTACTAACTTTTGTCACAAAATAAGAAAACATTTTGCATAGGAAGTGAGTATACGCGAGCCGCCTTTTGCCATGCCCCCCTATGCCGGTTAAGGGAGGATCCCATTATCCCTTTTGGCTCGAGCCTACTGGGGTGGGAGTAGCTCCACACTCTCGCTGTGGAGAGTACCGTCGGCGGAAGACACAGTCGGTGGCCTAGACTCTCGCAACTACACTTTTCATACAGATTTTTTCTTTTTAATTCTTTAATCAATTTTTTTTTATTTTTGCAATTTTGTTTTAATATTTAATTTGAAAGATTTCTCTTCATCTCGATTTTTCTGAGACATTTTCTTCTCTCTTCGTCTTCTTACGCGTGAGCTGCCTGTTCCTATGTCCCTCTTTGTCAGTTGTGGGAGGCTCCATTTATCCCTTTTAGCCCAGTTTAGGACCTACTTAGGTAGGAGTATGCTCCACATCCCCGCTGGGGAGGACACTTTCGGTGAAAGACATAGCCAGCGGCCAATACACACGCGCCGTGACGAACATTTTCTTAAAACTAATATTGCTTTTTTCTATTTTTTTCGTAAAAAAAAAAAAAAAAATTTTTTTTTTTAATAATTTGCCACTCTCAGCTTTTAGTTGCTGCAGTGGTTTGGATACGCAAGTATCCACAATTTAGATTTTTGTTAATAATAATTTTTTATTTTGCGTTTTTTTTGTAGGCAACCGCCTCGAACACCTTTCACTTATGCCGAACCAGTCGCGTGCCCCTTGGGCATACCGTGTGTACCGAAAAACGGGGTCGAGCTAGAATGAAAATTACCCGACGGGGGTTTGAACCCCGGACTGCCCGCTTGTCAGGCGGCAGCCGTCCACTAAAATTTTCCAGGTCATTCAATTTTCACTGCTCGCCTTTAATTGCACTTTAACTGCACTTTGTCATTTTTTGGACACACGGCTGCTTGAGGGTTTTTTTATCTTTTACATTTTATTTACATTTTTTTTTTTTTTATTTTTTTTTTTTTTTGTATTTTTTTTTTTTTTCGCACTTATTATGACCGGTTCGTTAACACTCGCGATTGGTTTCGAGACGGTCCCTGATCGGACGCCAGTTAAAGTCGGGTTCCAGTATTGAGAGTTTAACAACAGTTCTACTTAACTTAATACTATGCTTTCCAGATAGTTCACAATTGTACTTTATTCTCTTAGACTTAACTTTGGTTTGGTATTCGAATGAATTCCCTTCGGCTTCCCCCCATAGGGAATGTCAGCAGTGTTTAGCTAAAACCAGTTGGGAATTATACGAGAAACTTGTGTAAATAATTATACACAATTCCGTAGTGTGCTTTTCTGGGTTAATAGCCTACTAGGCTAGTAAGGGGTGTTAACTCCTTCCTCCTTCAAGATCTGCATCCCGCAGATTATTGGATTGTTGCAGCTCAAGACGGTGACCAAGTGGTCACAGGGGTGGGGGAAGTCGCGTGGCGGAATGTTGGGGCCACTTGTAGAGTGTGGGACATTAACTTGTATACTTCCCTATGAAGCAACTGGGAAAGCTATACAGGTGGTTGGTATGTATGTACACTCGATTGTTGGCCGATAATTTGTATATGGTTAGAACTAGGGCGGCGGTGTTATCTGACTGATATATTAACAACATGTTAAATATTTATAATTTTTAATATACTTTACATCAATATATAATTTTCATTAATATGATTATAAATAAATAATTTATCTCATATCATATCATTATTTTGGTCAATATCAAGATTTTCAAGAAATCCATTTTATATTCGTCACTAAAAATATTTTTTTTTTTAAACGTTTTATTTGTTTGTTGGATCTCTTATATAGGCTTATAAGACTAACAACAATTTTCTAGGTTTATCTTAATCTAACACATAATCTAACATCTGAAAGATGCTACATTGATCTATGGCCCTGATTAATTACTTGAGGGTTGGGAGGTCGTTTCGTTGCAGACGAGTACTTTCACGTACTCGGGTTAATGATTTGGCCAGGGTATTCGGGTGTGCCTGCAGTTTAGCGGTGTACTTAAGCTGTTGTACCTTTATTTCGGTTATTACGCTAGGAATGTGTAGGTCTTTCTGTTCATTTTCATTTCGGATATAGAACCTTGGATTGAGCCCTTTGTATGGTTTCGATGTTGCTCTTGCTTGCGTTTCCCCATAGTGCAGATCCATATGTCCAGATGGGTTTTAATACAGAGTTGTAGAGGAGAACTTTGAATTCCAAGCATAGGGGAGATCGAGCGTTGATAAGCCAATGTAGTCCGATTGCTTTAAGCTTTAGTTGCTTTTTCTTGGCTTCGATATGCTTACGCCAAGTTAATCTTCTGTCGAGGTGAACTCCAAGATATACAACATAGTCGGATTGAAGCACTGGCACGTTGTTGAGAGTCAATGATGGACAGTTTCTTCTATTGAGGGTAAACGTAACGTGCTTACATTTCTGTTCATTTACACGGATGCGCCAATCTGCTAGCCAATTTTCAATTTTCTTTAAGTGGGTTGCCAGTTGCTCTGCAGCTTTGATCGGACATTTGGAGCGGCTAAGGATAGCCGTGTCATCGGCGAAAGTAGATGTGGTGAGTGTAGGGCTTGTTGGTATATCCGCTGTGTATAAAATATATAGTGTTGGACCCAACACGCTGCCTTGAGGTACACCTGCTTTTGATTCGAAGTCATCAGAGGTGAAGCTATTACAACGTACAGCGAATTTTCTGTTGAATAGATAAGATTCCATTAGCCTGTGTGTATATTTTGGAAGCGACGCTTTTATTTTGTATATTAGGCCGTCAAGCCAAACTCGGTCAAAGGCTTGGGCGACGCACAGTGGGGCCTCTGCCCGAATAGCTGACCGAAAATCATTTTGAAGTGAAAGTGAAATCGACAGATAATACTTCAAATGTTATGGATCCAAAATATTATTGAAATCCGATAAGAGTTGTGGGTGCTACATCGTCTCAAAGTGGAGACATTTTTCATGTAAGAAAAAAATTTAGAATTTTAAAAAAAACTTGCAACTTTGAAACTGTATATTGGCCGAATTAAACAACTGAACTTGAATATTTTTACTTTATTCGAAAAGTAGATAATTTTTTAGTTATTTGTTGTAAAAAATTTAATGTAATTTGAAATACTCAGTAAATTGGAGACGTTTCAAAAATACACTAAATTTTCGCATTTTTTAAACTTTAGTGAAGGAAAAACAACAGAGATTCACGGAGATTCACGATATAATTATATACACGTTATAGAGGGAATATTCACCTATCAGACCTATATAGTGTAGTCTTGCGCTTTTTTGCGCAAATTTGTCAAAAATTCAAAAAACTAATGCAACCTCGCGTTAAAAAACGCGTTCCAGGTACAAGGAAGAAGAAGAGCGCATGCAAATTTGGCAAAGTATTATTTGATATTTACATATTTATAATGAACCAAAATCATTGGAGAGCATATAAAATAAGTCAAACCTACATTAGATGTTAATGGCTTAAGAAAAAAAATGTAATTTGACCAAAAAAATGTTTGATCCGATTGTTCCTATGGGAGCTATATCATATAGTCTACCAATTTGGCTGAAACTTAGCACAGACATTTCCATATGTACTAAACTTTCAAATATAAAATTTCGGGACAATCGCTTCATAAACACTTAAGTTATTGCTCTAAAACTATATTTCTGACCGATCGTTCCTATGGGAGCAATATGATATAGTCAACCGATTCTGATGAAACTTGGTAGATATTTTAGAAACTAAATTAAACTAATGGATTACAAATTTCGTAACATTCGATTGAAAAACAACAAAGTTATGAAAGCTTAACTTTATTCTCGACCTATCGTTCCTATGGGAGCTATATGATATAGACAACCGATTCTGATAAAACTTGGTGAATATGTTAAAAAGTACCTTAGAGTAATATAATACAAATTTCGTAATATTCGATTGAAAAACAACAAAGTTATGAAAGCTTAATTTTATTCTCGACCTATCGTTCCTATGGGAGCTATATGATATAGTTATCCGATAAGGATGAATTCGAGATATACAATGCCTGCAGCAAAAAGAAGTCTATGTGTAAAATTTCAGCTCTGTAGCATTAAGGGTTTTGGAGAAGACCAAAATTAATGTACCATTGCAATGGTATATTTTTTTTGCAATTCAAATGAAAAATTAAAACAAAACATTAAAAAATCTTATTTATCTTATCAAATTCATTTGTCATCAAAAAAGCGTTTTTTAAGTGAATTTTAAGGGTAAAATATGCCTAGAAATATTTTTAAACTTTGACCTTGAATATCTAAGCAACCCGGTAATAACTCCATTTGTAGCTTGAACAATTAGCTATCAAATGCTTTTTAAATTTTGAAAATCGCTTCACTACTTTAGAAGATATGATTTTTGATAAGCGAAATGAGAAAAGGCCCCACTGTGCGACGTCGAGAAAAATTGCTGTACAATATTCTTTTTGCTCGAATGCTGTACGGATCTCTGAGGTGATACGGTTGACTTGTTCAATTGTGCCATGCTTTTCACGGAAGCCAAACAATAGTTTGCAATTGTAACGCACGGCACAGATCGGGAGTTCTCGGATCATTTTCGGGGTTATTTTGTCATGGCCGGGCGACTATCTTGGGTTTAGATAGTTTTTAATAATTGCAGAAATTTCCTCCGCTTGGAATTTCGGTTGCTCACTTTCCATTGGGGTGCGCAAGGTGGGAAGCTGAAAAGAGTTTGTTGACGGATTTGGCAGAAAGACCGTTTTTAGATGAGCTGCAAAGATGAGTGCTCTTTCTTCGTCTGAACGGGCCCATTTGCCAGTTGGGCATCGTATAGGTGAAATTATCTCGGCTGGAGCAGTTATGGTTGGATGTGCTTTCCACAGCGGATATTTGGTGCTGGTAGGGGTGAGCTTCTTGATGTACAGCCGCTGTGTCCTTGCTTCTTCCTGCCTAAGCGCCTTTGCTAGAGTTTGCGAAGCTGCCTTTAGGCGTTGTTTTGCTGCCGGAGATCGAGACATTTGCCATTCTCGCCTGAGCCGTCTTTTGTCTGCTAGAAGTAGTTCAATTAGTCGGTTGTTGGACTTGTGTTTTTCCTGCGTGTGGCTGATAATCGGGGTAGAGATATCTGCTGCTTCAATAAGCGTCGACTCTAGTCCAGAGGTGCAAAGCTCGATGTCTTCTTCGTCGTCCAGTTTGGGATTCAGCTCGATATGGGTGCTTATGTATTTTTTAAATCTGAGCCAGTTTGTTTTCCAATTTGTTAGCCCGAGTGGGTGCTTTATTATTTGTGGTTGTGTTAATATAGTGAAAACTACTGGCGAGTGGTCCGATGACAATTCTGCTAGTGACTCTGCCGTTATCAAATTGTGCGCAATTCCCCTGGTGATTACAAAGTCTATTAGATCTGCTGTTTGCCTTTTGGATTTACCAGGCGGGATCCCCAATGAGGGTGCTTGGCGTTGTAGTCTCCTGCAAATCGTACTACGAGTGTATTGAAGAAATCAGTAAACTCTATTTCAGAGATTGAGAATCGTGGTGGGCAGTAAAGTGCAGCCACGGTTGTACTGCCGAAAGTGGTTTGGACACTTATTGAAGTTGCTTGTAGGTGTTGTTTGGCAAATCCATTGTGCAGACAGTGTTTAATCCGGTTTTTGATTAGGATACCAGTTCCTCCGTGAGCCTTGCCGCCTGGGTGATTTGTTGCGTAGAATACATATTTGGGTATTTGAAAGTTATTTTTGTTTGTGAGGTGTGTTTCTGATAGCAGCATAATATCAATATCATTTGAGTCCAGAAACAGTGACAATTCTTGTTTGTGCTTGGAAATGCCGTTTGCATTCCAGAGGCCTATATGTAGTGCTGACATTATTTGTTATTGTCCATAAGCTTTTGAATAAGCAAGTTCTGATTCCGCATCAGTTCTTGCATGCAATTTTGCATGAACGTCATGAAATTTGTCATGTTTTGATCCCGTTGGGGTTCTGGCCAAGTACGGATGGACTTGGGGCCGCGTTAGATTGAATGGTAGCGGGATCTATTGTTTGAGTGGGCTGTGCATTTCCGTTGCGTAGTACGCTTGCAAAAGTTACTCCAGGAGTAGTTGATATTGGGGTCGCTGATGACCTTACAGCTCTTGAGAAGAATAATATAATAATGGGAAAACCATTATTATAATTATATTCGAATCATCAAGCAAAGGATAAGCTTCAGTGGATCGCAGTATGGCAGCTGCTCAACCACTTACAACACCTTTCCTGTTACAAAAGTCGTTTACAATTGATTCTAGGCTTTGTCATTGTATTAAATAATGTTTTAAGAAGTAACTAGCGCGGCATCAGGTGATCGATGATCCTCCCAATTTACTAAGTCACAAATAACATTGGCATCACATCCATTGTCGTTTATAAAATAAACTTTTAATGGTTTAGAAGCCATACAATGCAAATTGCCCCTTATTTATCATTGCAGTCCATCACGGATACGACCTTAGAGGCGTTCAGGTATAATCCAACGGACGTAGCGTCATACCACTGTTCGCTCGAACAAGTATTGTGCCATTGGTCCGTACCTGCGGTTTCTCTCGTACTACGCAGGAATGCTGTCGCAACAACGTTTTGTCATTAGTAGGGTAAAACTAACCTGTCTCACGGCGGTCTAAACCCAGCTCACGTTCCCTTGCATGGGTGAACAATCCAACGCTTGGTGAATTTTGCTTCACAATGATAGGAAGAGCCGACATCGAAGGATCAAAAAGCGACGTCGCAATGAACGCTTGGCCGCCACAAGCCAGTTATCCCTATGGTAACTTTTCTGACACCTCTTGTTAAAAACTCTTTAAACCAAAAGGATCGATAGGCCGAGCTTTTGCTGTCCCTGTGTGTACTGAACACCGAGATCAAGTCAGCATTTGCCCTTTTGCTCTATGTGTGGTTTCTGTCCGCATTGAGCTGGCCTTGGGACACCTCCGTTATTATTTGAGAGATGTACCGCCCCAGTCAAACTCCCTACCTGGCAATGTCCTTGAATTGGATCATACCTGAGTAATTGGAGTTATACCAAAAATTTCAAATTGAAAATACATAAATGCATTCTCTCATTAAAGAATTTGTTTGCGATTATATAACAAACTCGTGATACTTTGATCAAGAAGCTTGCATCAAAGCCCAATACCATAAGATATAATAAATATATCCGTATAATGGCTAGGAAATGATACACGTTCCATTTAATCAAGTAAGTAAGGAAACAATAAGAGTAGTGGTATTTCATTGACGATATTAAACACAAGGAAAAATATCTCCCACTTATTCTAAACCTCAAAAGGGTCTTCTTTCCCCACTAATTATTCCAAGCCCATTCCCTTGGCTGTGGTTTCGCTAGATAGTAGATAGGGACAGGAAT
>JAEIGH010000666.1:0-18382 GCA_018903575.1 Drosophila saltans
TATGCGTGTTGTGTCAGTTGTTAGAATCGAAGCGAGCGAACGAGAGATTTATATTAATAAAATAAACTACAAGCGAACCCAAAATACGAGTTGTTACATTGGCGACGAGTGGGACAACGTGAGGAAGAAGGAAGGCTCGAAATTTATAAATCTGGAAAAGGAATTAAACGTTTGCAATTGTTGGTATCGGCTGCGGTAAATATAAAAAAAAAATAAATATATTTTTTTTAGCGACACACAAATGCGCGAGGGGTACAAATGTACCAGTAAGTCGCAAAGGGGTACAAATATACCGAAAGGGGTACAAATGTACCAGTAAGTCGCAAAGGGGCACAAATGCACCGAAAGGCGCGAGGTGTACAAATGTACCAATAAGTCGCAAAGGGGTACAAATGTACAGAAAGGCGCGAGGGGTACAAATGTATCAGTAAGTCGCAAGGGGATACAAATGTACCAAAAGGCGCGAGGGGTACAAATGTACCAAAAGGCGCAATGAACTTAAAGGGTCCAGGTATACAATGTATCGAAAAGGTGGTATACAGATGAACGGACAAACGATTAATTTTATTTTATATTCTAGGTATTTGCTCTCTGCGACGATCATGGCGGAAGTAAAACCATTTCTACGCGAAACGATTGACAAATCGCTACTCCGGCATGAGTGGGAAAAGTGGTTAAGGTCTTTCACATTATACCTTGACGCGGAAGATATTCCTTCGATTCCCAAGAAAAAAAAGCAAGCTTTTGCATTTGGCAGGTCCACAACTTCAGGAGATAATTTTCAACATTCCGGGAGCGATAATTGAATATGATGCACAAAAAAAAAAATAATGATGTCTACCAGGTGCTAGTTGGCGAACTGGCAAATATTTTGCGCCGGAAAGAAATTCAGCATTCGAGAGACATCTTTTGCGGAATCTGTCCCCGGGTGAAGGCGAAACATTTAACAGATACTTGATTCGTTTGAGACAACTACTTGCGAAATGATCATATGTCACAACAAAAGCTGAAATTGAAGAGATATGTCTGGCCGGCAAAATAATTGTTTCCTGGGCGTCGAACGACTTGAAGAAGAGATTTTTGAAAAGAGAGCAGACGCTGAGTGAGAAAATACATGCGTTCCAGGTCTATGAACAAGTGAACAAGCACTCGGAAACAATGCTGGGAGACAATGTAGGCGACACCGGGAACAAAATTTCCGTAAGGAAACGGTTCGGACGAGAGCCACGAAAGTCATGCACAAGATCTGGGCGTGAGGACCATAATGCTGATGACGCGAAATGTCCAGCGCGGGATAAAGTTTGTGCACGCTGTAATCTGGTTGGTCATTTTGCTAAGCAGTGTAGAACTCGATATTTTCAATTGTTCAAAGCATCGAAGACCAGTGGGAAAGCGATGAGGAGGTCAAGGATTTGGATTGATGGTTCGTCCGGAAGCGATAACAATATTAACAATATAACGGCCGTTCAGCTCAAGGTTCTAAAAATAGGTTTGGAAGCTTGTCGGGTCGAGACTTTGGTACCGTTTTCAAAAATAAACGACAGGCTTATAACACTGACTGTCGATTCTAGCGTGAAGCCAGTACACAAACCAATGAGACATGTGCCAGTGGCACTGGAAGGAAAAGTGGCTGATAAAATAAAGGAGGCCTGTGATCGTGACATAATAGAACATAATAGAACCGGTTGTGATTGCGTTTAAAGAAAATGGGGAAATAAGAGTATGCGTCGATATGAGGATGGCAAACAGAGCTATAAAACGAGAACATTATCCGCTACCAACCTTCGAAACCTCCAGCCAGAATTGAACGTTGGCTTTAGAGACTGCATGCGTTTAAATTTAAGGTTATGTATCGCTCTAGAAAGGAAAATATTGCCGAGTCGATATCAAGACTTTGTAAAACACAGTCTTGTGATTCTTTCGATGAAAGGGGTGACTATAACATCTGCCAGATAGTCGCTTGTGCTACACCGAAGGCCATACCGATACCAGAAATAAGAAAAACAAGCGTTAGTGACCGAGAAATATCGGCCGCTGTGACACATCTTAAAGACGATAACTGGACAGAGGATATAACAAACTGTTATTACCTATTTCGATCTGAGCTATCAACAGTTTGTAGCATTTTGTTGCGTGGTACCCGCATAGTGATACCAAAATTGCTACGTCAGAGGGTTTTAGAATTGGGCCATGAAGGACATACAGGCGAATCGGCCATGAAGCGCCGGATGAGAGTGAAGGTGTGGTGACCACGTTTCGATAAAGATATCGAGCAGCATGTGAAAATGTGCAAAAGCTGCTTAGTAGTATCGCAGCCTACACGTCCACCGCCGATGCAGCGGCACGTTTTTCCAGACGGGCCATGTTTGGCAACCGATTTGTTGGGCCCTCTACCGAACAATGATCATGTGTTAGTACTAATTGATTATTTTTCACACTATCAGAATATTACATTCATCAGTTCAATTTTATCGCAAACAATCATCACGGCGTTCAAGGAAATTTTCTCCAGACATTAAGAACAGACAACGGACGGCAGTTTATTAGTGTTTAATTCAAAGATTTCAGTGAAGTGGAAAATATGAATCGGTCGTTGGGCAAACGACTGAAGATTGCTGCGGTGAATAAAGGCAATTTTAAAGAGGAGTTACAAAAACTTATATTGACTTACAACTCGTCACCTCATGGAACTACTGGTTCTACACCTTCGGAACTTATGTTCAATCGGTTATAGGTTACAGGTGACAAGGCTAGAGATGCCAAGGAGCACGATGTAAAGGTGGGAGACAAGGTGTTGCTGAAAAATGTGGTATTTCCCTCCAAGTTAACACCTAACTTTGATACAACTGAGTACGAAGTCGTTGAAAGAAATGGAAGTGAAGTAGAGCTTTTTGGGAAAGGAAAGAGAATCAGATGGAACGTGAGCCATTGCAAGAAGATACCGGTGAATAAGGGGCCGCTTAAGAATAGCAATACACCCCAGTTCAAGTTGATTCTCAACGATCAGCCCGTGCATTATGTGGAGGAACGTTCAGCGCTGGCAAACCCAAAGACCGGGTTGAAGCTGAAGCTTAAAATAAGAGGAGAGATGTGGGAACCCTGTCAGGGGAATGAATAACATATGCGTGTTGTATCAGTTGTTAGAATCGAAGCGAGCGAGCGAGAGATTAATATTAATAAAATAAACTACAAGCGAACCCAGAATACGAGTTTTTACAGTCTTAGTCGGATGTATGGCGTAAAAGGCCGACTAAGGTTAGACATGGTCTTATATACCCATGAAAAAAAAGCTCTCTCTTTAGACCCAAGGAAGTGAGTTACGATCAATGACATCAAGACCCTTGTACTCAATGCAACGCCCTCTATGACCAAAAAGATATAGTAACAAAAATTGCATGCGACAAGTTTTGTTGCGCGAGTTACCTACTCGGTCACCACACCAACGAATTTACCTTCAACTACACAAACCACAGACAATACATCAAAAAGGGCAACAAATAACTCATACATATATAAATACATACATATATAAATACATACATATATAAATACATACATCTCAATACATATATACACATACATTAACTGAAGCTGAGAACGGCATGTTGGCCGAATAAATTGATTCTGTTGTTGAACGTCAAACAAGACGGATGTTTAATTTTTTCATAAAACTAAAATGAAATTAAATGAATATTTAAAAAAAAAAAGAAAGGTTACACTTGGCTCGACCACGACAAACTTGGCCAAGATGTTAACTGGCGCAGCCTGACGACTTCAGGGACGGGAAAAAGTACCCCGAAGGAACTTACGTTCATGCATAAGTATCAAAACAAAAGAAAAAAAAAAAACAAAAACAAAAAAAAAACAAAAAAAAAAAAAGATAACATTTTAAAGCAACAAAGATATAAACAATGATATATCATAAACATCATGAATCGTATCATATCATATTATAAATATTTCATTAATAATGCATAAATTGTTGCCTAATCGTGCTAAAGGTCATTAAGTGCACTAAACCAGTGCATTTAGTGATTGAACCAGCTGTATCGAACAGAGCGATAAAGGCAACAAAACATGTACTCATCTATGTAAATACATATATGCATAAATCGTCAATGTGTGCTATGCACTCCGTGATATTGATGTTGGTGTTGACCTTTAGTTTCACTCGAATTTAAAATATTTGCACATACACACATGTACATGGGTACCAGCTGCGTAACAGGCGACATTGTCTTTTGCTACATTTTGCAGACTTTTGCATGTCTTGTCAAAGTTGCAAAGTTACAAAGTTGCTTTGCGACAAGTGTCTCTATTTCATCATCTCGGTGGTCTGCTTGCGTCGCGAGTCGCACTTTTTTTTGTAGCTTTACATGTCGCGTTAGAGCAGAACTACAGCGATGTCGCGACAGTCAGAATTGTTGCTGAGTTGCGTCGCAAATTTTAGAGTGCGGTTGTAGCTTCTTAACCTTTTGGGCAGCGTGTCATTCAAATTTCAGTCGCCTTGCAAGCAACATCGTTCTTCAAAAAAAAAAGTTATATAAATAAACAAAGAAAAGTAGACAGAAGTCTAAGTGTGTGCAAATTAAAAGCTGAGAAATTGGAATGCTTCAAGTTTGTTAACTGGAGTGAGCAAAAAAACCCAACAATATTAGCGGAAAGTGAAAGGGGTAATGTATATGTATATATATAGAAATAAAAAAAAAAAAAAAAACAAAATTGATTCAAATAAAATATGTAAAACTATAAACAAAAAACAATACTATAAAAATAGTATAACTTTCCCCAACTTTGCGATTCCCAAGGGACCCTCCAAAGTAAAAGGGGCAAACCAACTTCTGGTTTTCATACCCAAAAAAAATATGTAAAAACTATAAATAAAAAACAATACTATAAAAATAGTATAACTTTCCCCAACTTTGCGATTCCCAAGGGACCCTCCAAAGTAAAAGGGGCAAACCAACTTCTGGTTTTCATACTCAAAAAAAAAGAAAAAATCAAATAGTTAAACGACACATAAGCTGTTTAAACCAACACATAAGTTCTTATCACAGATTTCTTTGTGTCCTTATCGCGCTAGAAGGTTATATATGCCCACAAAAAAAGATCGGATTATCCGCAATGGTGGTGGTGTGCTTATTGCTGTCGATTCAGCTTTTCCATGTGAAATTATTCAGTTAACTTCCGCTCATGAAATTGAGTTTATTAGTGTCAAAATTTCACTTAAATCTTTTTGCACTTATGTTACTTGCTCTTACATTCCACCTCTTTCCGACTTAATTACATATAATAATCACTTGGAAGCAATTCAAGCAGTTTCTTCACTTCTTTCTGATAGAGATACCCTCATTGTTCTCGGTGACTTTAATTTACCAGATATTTCCTGGTCGCTTTCTGATCAGTCCTCAGTGTTGTTGCCCTCCTCGTCACATTGCTTTATTGATGGTCTGTTTGATTTATCCCTTACTCAAATTAATCCTGTACGCAATTCAATTGATAGATCACTGGATCTTGTATTTGTGTTGGACTCCTCCAACTGCGTCGTTTCCAGGATTGAACCTCTCGTTTTACCTGAAGACAAATTTCATCCAAACTTGGATGTAACTATTGACCTTTCTATTTGTGCGCCGACTTACAATACTCATCCGGTAACAAGAAGCCGCTGCTTTCGTAAGACTGACTTTGTCAGACTTAATAATATTATTTGGAACCTTGATTGGTCATATCTGTACAATTGTACAACCATGGACTCTGCTATTCATTATTTCTATAATATGCTTGATTCCGTTTTTAAAATTTGTGTTCCTCTCGGTAGATCAGTTCGGTCTAATAAACCCCCCTGGTTCACTCGGGAGCTGTCCAATTTAAGAAATGTTAAGTCGAGATATTATAACAGTTATAAAAAGGCAGGTCGTTTATCAGATTTTTCTAAATATGCTATTGCTCGTTCAAATTTCATGAAGCTAAATACAAAATGCTACAAGGATTATCTTCGGCGATGTAAACTTCAGTTTTACAGTGATCCTAAGCAGTTTTACAACTTTGTGAACGCTAAACGCAAGACGAGCATAAGCCCATCATATTTAACTTTTGGAAATAAGACTGCGGACAGTGATCAGGCCATTGTCGATATGTTTGCTGATTTTTTCAAAACAACCTATTCCTTAACGGAATACCACTTAAACTCTCCGTATCCTTATGAGTTAAAAAAGTCAAATTGCATATTCAATCCTTTAATTGACGAAAGTTCGCTTCTCAGCGTGCTTAAGCAAGTCAAACCTGTGTACGCGCCAGGTCCCGATGGGATTCCTGGTTGTGTACTCAGATTTTGCGCTGAATCGTTATGTAAGCCTATTCAGAAATTATTCTCGTTGTCTGTTGAAACCTCCGCTTTCCCGTTGATTTGGAAGGAATCATTTATAATTCCTCTCCATAAAAAGGGTAGTAAGTCTGATGTTTCTAACTATAGGGGTATTTCCAAGTTGTCCGCTATTCCAAAAGCTTTTGAAAAAATTGTAACTTTTCAATTGCAACATTTTTGTAGTTCTATAATTTCACCAGCCCAACACGGTTTCGTGAAACGTAGATCCACAACCACTAACCTTTTAGAATTTACATCTAGGACGATCAAAGGATTTGAAAGTGCAAAGCAAACTGATGTCATATATACAGATTTCAGTAAGGCTTTTGACTCTGTTAACCATAAGTTATTGCTTATAAAGTTAAATGCAACTGGCTTCCCAAATACTCTACTCCGTTGGATTCGTGAGTACCTGACAAGTAGAACACAAAAGGTCTTATTTAAGTCTTCCTTTTCCAGATGCATCAATGTGACTTCGGGGGTGCCCCAGGGTAGTCATCTTGGTCCGTTGCTGTTCATAAATGATCTTCCTTCCGTCTTGCATCATTCACATGTGCTCATGTATGCTGACGATGTTAAGCTTTGCCTTAGCTATAGCAATATGGTTTCGTCCAGTAGATTGCAAGCTGATCTTAATAATTTTCAGTGTTGGTGTCAGCACAATCTTTTAAACTTAAACACCACTAAGTGCAAGGTAATGTCGTTCTATAGGACCACTCCTCAGATGATGACATATTCCTTGAACAACACTCCATTAGAACGCCTTGATGAAATGAATGATTTAGGTGTACTCATGGATCGTAAATTAACCTTCAACTCCCATATCTCTACGATAATCGCTAAAGCCACAGGCGTTCTTGGTTTTGTCAAAAGATGGTCGAAAGAATTGGATGATCCTTACACTACCAAAATTCTCTATACCTCTTTGGTCCGTCCTATTTTTGAGTACGGATCATGCATATGGTCACCTCAATATGAGTCACACCAAATTAGAATTGAATCTATTCAAAAACAATTTCTGCTTTTTGCTCTTCGTGGTCTTAACTGGGATCGCAATGTCAACCTGCCATCGTACTCTAGTAGACTTCTTTTAATTAACCTTCCTTCTCTTACTAACAGTAGAATAATGCTTGGTGTTATCTTTATGCACAAGCTCCTAATTGGTGATATTGACTCGATTGAGTTATTACACCAAGTAGATCTTTTTGTACCATCTAGACCTACTAGAAACTAGATTCCCTTATCCCTTGCACATTGTACTATTAACTATGCATTGCATAATCCATTTCTAGTTTTGTCGGCTGATTATAATCGACTTTATCGTGTGATCAACCCAGAGCTCTCTTTATCAGTACTAAAATCTTCTATCATCTCCTACTTAGCTCGTAAATAGCTGTAGCTCTCGTTATTTGTCTGTTTTTTGTCAACTGTTCCCCGCGACTCGTGCCGTACGTCATGCGGTTTGCTCCCCTCGGTCGGTTGGGCGGGAAGTTGTGGGCACTTAGTGCACCCAATGGGATTCGCGCGTAAAAAAAAAAATAAAAAAATTTGTGTGTATGTGTAACCGGAACCTGCTGTATTGGACAGAGGGAATATAAAAAAAAAGAAGAAAAATTTTTAACCGGAACCTGCTGTATTGGACAGAGCGAATATAAAAAAAAGCAGAAAAATTTAAAAAAAAAAAAACTATATTTCAATTATAAAACAACAATAAAGATGTTGAATATACATAAAAGCTTGTCTATTCAAAAAAAAAAAATAATAATTTTTTTTTTATTAATAAAGTGTGTTATAACTTAATCTGGAAATTCACGGCTGATGACTGTCCGCCCTTAGTTGGGACTACCGCAACGAGCAACAATCTCAGCTAGCTTCAGCACAACCGCGAAATAAACCAGCAAATATTTAAACACATCATTTCATCGCTTGCCACACGGAGGGACAACAATTCGTGCGTCTATAGATTCAAAAAAAAAAAAAAAAAAAGGACACCTTGCTTACACATAACACTAATTACAATAAAACATAAGTGTGTCATAGCTTAATCTGGAATTAATCTGGAAATTAGTTGGGACTACTGCAACGAGCAACAGTCTTAGCTAGCTTCAGCACAACCGCGAAACAAACCAACAAATATTTAAACACATCATTTTACGCTTGCCACACGGAGGGGCAACAATTCGTGCGTCGATAGATTCAAAAAAAAAAAAAAAAGGACACCTTGCTTACACATAACAGTAATTACAATAAAACATAAGTAAGAAAGATATATTAAGCTACGATTAAGTTAAAAAGTAAGAAGCACGATTTAAGAGACTAGATAGTAAGAAAAACAAAGTCAAAAAAAAAAAGAAGTTTTGGAATTATCAATGCCTTTAGATCAGGAGATTCCCACAGCCCAACCCACTGGCCCCCAAACACAGGAGCCATTGGGTGGGTTTAAGATATCCGATTTATTACAATTGATTCAGTCTATGCCTGTATATGAAGGAAATAAAGAGGGACTAAAAGAATTCATTACCAATGTTGAGGAGTTTTTAATGCTTATTAAAGGAGCAGATCAGACACCTGCAGGGGTCATGATTCTGAGAGCAATCAGGAACAAAATTCAGGGTAAAGCTCATGAAGTCTTGTATCAATCAAATGTGCGACTTAATTGGAACGAAATTAAAGATACCTTAATGAAACACTTTGTCGATAAAAGAACCGAGTATAATTTAATAGCCGAACTTGGAATATTAACACTGCAAAGCCATCCGGTAAAGGTATTATACGAAAAAATCACAAATATTTAAAGAGCCCTACTTAATATCATTGACCAAAAGGATACCAATCCAACTATCATACAAACAAAGAAAGAATTGTTTCTTAACCAATGCCTAACCACTTTCTTGAAGGGACTTCACGGACCTTTAGGTTCAATAGTTCGAGGCAGAGACCCCACGGATATCGTTACAGCATACGAAATAGCAATTGCGGAAAAGGAAGTTTATACTAGTCAAAGACAAGCTAGGCGAATAAATCAGAGCTTTGAGAGGACAACTTATAATGGTCGAAATTCGGAATCGTTTGGGCCCCGAAACCAACAAAAAAGGGAGAGAAATTGGTCTCAAGAGGGAAAAACAAATAATTACGGTAACAACAGTCAAAGACCATTTAACAAAAAAAAAAGTACGACAATGAGCAACAAAGCGACCGACAGAGACAGAAAAATTGGGGAAACTATAGTACCCAAACTAGCAATTCCAATTTCTCTAACCAGTCTGCAAAATCCAACACAAACAACAGTAATCAAATAAAAAAAAGAGATGAGTTGCACAAAGAAAAAAAAAAAAAAAAAACTATATTTCAATTATAAAACAACAATAAAGATGTTGAATATACATAGAAGCTTGTCTATTCAAAAAATAATAATAATAATTTTTTTTTATTAATAAGGTGTGTTATAACTTAATCATTTCATCGCTTGCCACACGGAGGGACAACAATTAGTGCGTCGATAGATTCAAAAAAAAAAAAAAAAAAAGGACACCTTGCTTACACATAACACTAATTACAATAAAACATAAGTGTGTCATAGCTTAATCTGGAATTAATCTGGAAATTAGTTGGGACTACTGCAACGAGCAACAGTCTTAGCTAGCTTCAGCACAACCGCGAAACAAACCAACAAATATTTAAACACATCATTTCATCGCTTGCCACACGGAGGGGCAACAATTAGTGCGTCGATAGATTCAAAAAAAAAAAAAAGGACACCTTGCTTACACATAACAGTAATTACAATAAAACATAAGTAAGAAAGATATATTAAGCTACGATTAAGTTAAAAAGTAAGAAGCACGATTTAAGAGACTAGATAGTAAGAAAAACAAAGTCAAAAAAAAAAAGAAGTTTTGGAATTATCAATGCCTTTAGATCAGGAGATTCCCACAGCCCAACCCACTGGCCCCCAAACACAGGAGCCATTGGGTGGGTTTAAGATATCCGATTTATTACAATTGATTTAGTCTATGCCTGTATATGAGGGAAATAAAGAGGGACTAAAAGAATTCATTACCAATGTTGAGGAGTTTTTAATGCTTATTAAAGGAGCAGATCAGACACCTGCAGGGGTCATGATTCTGAGAGCAATCAGGAACAAAATTCAGGGTAAAGCTCATGAAGTCTTGTATCAATCAAATGTGCGACTTAATTGGAACGAAATTAAAGATACCTTAATGAAACACTTTGTCGATAAAAGAACCGAGTATAATTTAATAGCCGAACTTGGAATATTAACACTGCAAAGCCATCCGGTAAAAGTATTATACGAAAAAATCACAAATATTTAAAGAGCCCTACTAAATATCATTGACCAAAAGGATACCAATCCAACTATCATACAAACAAAGAAAGAATTGTTTCTTAACCAATGCCTAACCACTTTCTTGAAGGGACTTCGCGGACCTTTAGGTTCAATAGTTCGAGGCAGAGACCCCACGGATATCGTTACAGCATACGAAATAGCAATTGCGGAAAAGGAAGTTTATACTAGTCAAAGACAAGCTAGGCGAATAAATCAGAGCTTTGAGAGGACAACTTATAATGGTCGAAATTCGGAATCGTTTGGGCCCCGAAACCAACAAAAAAGGGAGAGAAATTGGTCTCAAGAGGGAAAAACAAATAATTACGGTAACAACAGTCAAAGACCATTTAAACAAAAAAAGTACGACAATGAGCAACAAAGCGACCGACAGAGACAGAAAAATTGGGGAAACTATAGTACCCAAACTAGCAATTCCAATTTCTCTAACCAGTCTGCAAAATCCAACACAAACAACAGTAATCAAATAAAAAAAGAGATGAGTTGCACAACATTAATGATGACCAAAATTTTCAGTATGTAGCCTCAACACCCAAGCAGGCTACATAACCAAGCACACACATGGCTCGATTTTACCATATGTTCAAATTCAATTCCCATTTAGTAAAAATTTAAACTTTTTGATCGACACAGGGTCTACTACTTCTTTTATTGACCCTCAATTTGTTCCAAGTGAACAACATATTAAACTAACCGAGCCAAGAATCATAAAAACAATTATAAATACACATGCGCTATATTCAGCATGTTTATTAGACATGTTTAATTAATTTAACCAAAATGGTACACTAAAATTTTTATTATTTAAATTCCATTCATTTTTCGATGGCCTTATAGGAGTCGATTTACTAAAAACATTGAAAGACTTAGGAAAATTTCGTGTTGATCACACAAAATGCTAAACTCCCAATTCTCACAAAGGAAAATTTAGCAGGAGAAAAGCTAGAGATTGAGCATTCAACCAGAAAACTAATCAAGATCCCCGTTGACCTTAAAGAAGGCACTTTTCTTTGTCAGGAAATACAACTAGATAATGACCTTTTTATTTCAAACGGATTATATTCAGCAGAAAATAACTTCAGTTGAGTCGAAATAACAAATTACTCCGACTCACATAAAAGTATATGTTTTGACCAACCACTTCAAGTAAATTCATATTCTGAAGGTCAGCATACAGAAGTAAATATCGCTTTCCAAAATGATAATAAAACATATTTAAACTCATTTTTTTTTAACAATATAATTAGAACTACACATATCAACTCAGAAGAAATCCAATTATTAAAAGACATTTGTGTTGAATTTTCTGACATCTTCTATGATGACAGTAAGCAACTATCATTTACAAACGAAGTCAAACATAAGATTTTGACTAAAGATGATATCCCCTATCTATACAAGACCCTATAGGTATGGGTTCCATGAAAGAATTGAGGTAAAGGAACAAATAAAAAAATTACTCGATAATAAAATAATAAGACATAGTCACTCTCCTTGGAGTGCACCAGTTTGGCTTGTGCCAAAGAAAGCCGATGCCTCAGGAAAGAGAAAGTGGCGTCTAGTTGTCGATTTTAGAAAACTAAATGAGAAAACCATAAAAGACAAATACCCTATGCCAATAATAAATGATGTCTTAGATAGAATTGGGAAAGCGAAATATTTTTCAATACTGGATTTAGCCAGTGGTTACCACCAGATAGAGATGCACAAAAACGACATCCAGAAAACAGCATTTTCGGCGGAGGGGGGATATTACGAGCTCATCAGAATGCCCTTTGGCCTGACTAAAGCACATGCAACTTTTCAAAGGGTAATAGATTCCTTATTTGGTGACTTATTTGGAACCTGTTGCCTTGCATATATGGATGACATCATTGTTTTCTCGCCATCCTTACAGGAACAGTTTTCACGAAAATTAGAAAGGCAAATTTAAAACTTTGTAAAAACTTTCGAATATTGTAAAACCTTGTTATGTAACGGCCCGATCCTAATATACCCTGATTTCGATAAACCGTTTATACTTACTACGGATGCAAGTAATGTCGCTTTAGGGGCTGTTTTATCTCAAGGAAACTTGGGATCGCACAAGCCAGTTT
Source organism: Drosophila saltans (assembly GCA_018903575.1). Lineage (NCBI taxonomy): Eukaryota > Metazoa > Arthropoda > Insecta > Diptera > Drosophilidae > Drosophila > Drosophila saltans. Next base: position 12,827 of record JAEIGH010000666.1, read on the forward strand.
CATTCGCTAGAAGAACACTAACGGACACCGAGGCGAACTATTCTACGGTAGAAAAAGAGATCCTTGCCATAGTTTGGGCAATTAAGTATTTTAGACCGTATCTTTTTGGTCAAAAATTTAAAATTGTCACTGACCATAAGCCCTTGACATGGCTTATGAGTTTCAAGGAACCAAATTCCAAATTGGTGAGATGGAAGTTCAGACTGTTAGAGTACGATTACGAAGTTATATACAATGAAGCAAGCAAGTCGTCCCTGCCGACGTTGAGTATACCCTGTACCAACATAAGAAGTAGCCATCAATTTCATACAAAATTTTCCTTTACATGCAGCTACAGCGAACGCATGCTATCTCGCTCTTTCTTGTCTGCCAATGCTGCCTTGGGATTTCAGCGCAAAACGGATACAGGCATAACTCCGATGTTTTTCATCCGATTTCGACAAAATTTGGTCAGCGAGTCCAGTTTTAGTATATAATTAGGTGTGTCAAGTAAGAACACGATATCTTTTGTACAGCTCTAGTTATACGCTTTCCCGATTTTAGGGGGCGAAAGTGGGCGTGGCAAAAATTTAAAACAAACTTGATCTGTGTATGTATTAGACGCATGTTCACACCAAATTTGGTGGCTCTAGCTCTTATAGTCTCCGAGATCTAGGTGTTCATACGGACGGACGGACAGACGGACGGACGGACAGACGGACAGACGGACAGTCGGACGGACAGACAGACATGTCTCAATCAACTCGGCTGGTAATGCTGATCAAGAATATATATACTTTATGGGGTCGCAAATGCTTTCTTCTGCCTGTTACATACATTTTAGCGACTTTAAAATACCCTCTTACCCTATGGGTACAGGGTATAAAAAGGGGTCTCAAAACGTGATTGCCGACGCTTTGAGCAGAACAACACTTGATATTAACTTAAATGACCAAGAATCAGTCGAGGCGACATGTGGGGAAACCGTACATTCAGGCCTAGAGAACATTTCACAGCCTATAGCAATTTCGGAAAAATGTTTAAACGATTTTAATATCCAAATTGAAAGCCCGTTTAAAAACAAACTTCGCCGCATTATATCAGAACCCATTTTAAATGAAGCAAGCAAGTCGTCCCTGCCGACATTGAGTATACCCTGTACCAACTAGTTATATTAAATAAAATAAAATATCCTCGAAATCGACATCAATTTCATGCAAAATTCTCTTTAACATGCAGCAACAGCAAACGCATGCTGTCTCGCTCGCTCTTGCCAGCCAATGTCGCCTTGGCAATTCAGTGCAAAACTCATATAGGTATATCTCCGATGTTTATTGTCCGATTTCGACAAAATTTGGTGAGCTGGTCCAGTTTGGGTATATAATTAGGTGTGGCAAGTAAGAATACGATATCTTTTATACAGCTCTAGTAATAAGTTTTCGCCATTTGCGGGGGCGGAAGTGGGCGTGGCAAAAATTTGAAACAAACTTGATCTGTGTATGCAATAGACGCATGTTCACACCAAATTTGGTGGCTCTAGCTCTTGTAGTCTCCGAGATCTAGGTGTTCATACAGACGGACAGACGAACAGACGGACGGACGGACGGACGGACGGACAGACGGACATAGCTCAATCGACTCGGCTAGTGACGCTGATCAAGAATATATATACTTTATGGGGTCGAAAACGCTTCCTTCTGCCTGTTACATACATTTTAGCGACTTTAATATACCCTTTTACCCTATGGGTACAGGGTATAAAAAGTCGTGATTAGAATTTTGAAAACTATTTTAAAACCAAATAAAACTTGTGCAATTTTTACCACTGACACAATATTCAAAATAGTACAAGAGGTTTTTTCACAGTTTTTCTCACACTGTACACTCTATAAACTTGTTAGATGCACAGAGTTTTTGGAAGAACGTACCACACAGGATGAACAAGAAAAAGAAATTAGAGACTATCACTATTATAATAATCACAGGGGAATTGATGAAACTCTAGCCCATTTAAAAAGAACAATATATATTCCGCATATGAAGCAAAAAATTACAAAAACAATAAACAATTGTGACTTATGCCAAACCCTGAAATACGATAGACATCCGCAAAAAGTTGTACACCATTAACCATCAAAATGTTTTAACAATAATAGACAAGTTTTCAAAATTTGCTGCTGGGTACACTATACCAGCAAGAGATAGCCTAAACATAGTAAAATCAATCAGACATTTTATGTGCACTCATGGCATACCAAAAAAGATTGTGTGCGACCAGGGTGCAGAGTTCGCAGGAAATCTTTTCATTGATTTTTGCACTCAATACAATATCACCAGACATGTCACATCTTTTCAACAGTCTTCAAGTAACGCCCCTGTTGAACGATTTCATTCATCTTTAACAGAAATTTACAGACTAATTATGGAGAAGAGGAAAACTGAAAAAACTCCCACAATACATGACGACATCCTCGCCGAAGCACCTACACTCTGCAACTAATTTCACACCCTTTGAATTATTCTCGGGTCGAACCCACTTGTTTCAAAAAACATTAAAATTTACTAACGAGCACGATTATTTACAAGACTTAGACCTTTATCAGAGAAAAATCTACCCCAAGGTTGCTCAACAAATATCTGATCAAAATAAAAAACGAACTTTAAAATTAAACGAGGAAAGGAAGGATCCACCAGAAGTGGAAACCGACGAGACAGTAATTGACTCCTCGCTTTTCAAAACATATTGTCACTAATGATAAGGGGGTCACACTTATTACAAAGAAAAAGCAAAAAATTCACAAATCAAAAATAAAACGATTGACAAGAAAGCCTTAACAAAAAAAACATGTACATATATATATAAGATAAAATACAAAAACACAAGCAAACAAAAAAATTATTAAATAAGATTTTTCATACATACATACCTAATTATTGTAAAAAAACAACATATGTATGTATTATAAAAATACTTATTACACAAAAAAAACGAAAAAAAAAACGAATTTAAGGAAATTCAAAGGAGCATGAGCAAATGATGTTAATCATCAATTATTAGCATTACCGATCATATTAATAACGAACAGAATATTATAAATAATTTAAAAAAAAAAAAAAAAAAGATCTATAAGGAATTAAACACTGAACACAACGGAATTTATGTTCTTCAATATATAAATAGAATTGGCCTTAGCATTGATGTTATGTACATATATCCATTTAAATAATACTTTATTTTTGCTTAAAATTATACCAAAATCTAGACAATCGAGACAACCTCATCTACGCTGATTTCGAAATGTGCAAAAAGGATAATATCATGACCAGGATACCACTGTTCACCAAAAACCCAATTTAACAACACCACGGGAGAGTTAATTCTACACAAGCACTACCTGGAAGCAATCAAAGCGCAACCATATTTGAAGCCTTTGAAGAGGATCAATCGTTCTCAAATCCACCATGCTACTAATTTCGTTCAGACCACCACTATGGCCCTCACTTCAATCCAGCGGGGGAGGAGTTACCTACTCGGTCACCACACCAACTAATTTACCTTCAACTACACAAACCACAGACAATAGATCAAAAAGGGCAACAAATAACACATACATATATAAATACATACATATATAAATACATACATCTCAATACATATATACACACATAGTTTTGTAAGCATTAACTGAAGCTGAGAACGGCATGTTGGCCGAATAAATTGATTCTGTTGTTGAACGTCAAACAAGACGGATGTTTAATTATACCCTGTACCCATAGGGTAAAAGGGTATATTAAAGTCGCCAAAATGTATGTAACAGGCAGAATTAAGCATTTCCGACCCTATAAAGTATATATATTCTTGATCAGCATCAACAGCCGAGTCGATTGAGACATGTCCGTCTGTCCGTCTGTCCGTCTGTCCGTCCGTCCGTCTGTCCGTCTGTCCGTCCGTCCGTCCGTATGAACACCTAGATCTCAGAGACTATAAAAGATAGAGCATCCAAATTTGGTGTGAACATGCGTCTAGTGTGTACACTGATCAAGTTTATTTCAAATTTTTGCCACGCCCACTTCCGCCCCCGCAAATCGCGAAAACGTATTACTAGAGCTGTATTAAAGATATCGTATTCTTACTTGGCACACCTAATTTTATATCAAAACTGTACCAGCTCACCAAATTTTGTCGAAATCGGACAATAAATATCGGAGATATACCTATATGACTTTTGCACTGAATTGCCAAGGCGACATTGGCTGGCAAGAGTGAGCGAGACAGTATGCGTTCGCTGTTGCTGCATGTTATAGAGAATTTTGCATGAAATTTATGGCGATTTCGGGGATATTCTATTTCATTTAATATAACTAGTTGGTACAGGGTATACTCAATGTCGGCAGGGACGACTTGCTTGCTTCATTTTTTCATAAAACTAAAATGAAACTAAATGAATATTTTAAAAAAAAAGAAAGGTTACACTTGGCTCGACCACGACAAACTTGACCAAGATGTTAACTCGCGCCTTCTTTTATGCTGATTTGAATTTGTGATATTATTCCAAAAAAAAAAACAAAATTTGTATCAAAAAAAAAATCTGCTATTGCGACCATTACACCATCCAATAATATAACAACGTTAGGCGGAATATTAGCGGAAATTATTGTTTGATGTCTTTATCGTGAAAAGTGACAATCTCTTTTCCGTTAAAATCTTCTAATAGGTAAAAGCAATTACCTAATTTCCTTTTTACTCTACATTTTATAAATTGTCGACTCAATTTAGCATTAAAGTTTTGACTGAATTTACTTTGGGCAAATCCCAATAATCCGACCCGTGGGTAATCATGTCATTCTGAGAACTGACTAGTCATAAAAAACTCTTCACTTCAACGAAGTCGGTTTGTGTTTTTTTTTTTTGCGCTCTCGCTTTTATCCAACCTTTTTATTTAATCCCGCAAATAAAAATTATTTTCCGCGGAATCTGTGCCGAAATTACTTCTTACGTAAATAGCTTATTGTAACTTGTTTTTAAACATTTATTCAAAGCTATTATTACTTATTGTTTCATTTAATAACAAAACTTACAGTTTTGTTGTTTTGCTTGCATAGTCTTTGACTTTGTGTTTTTGATCTCTTTTCTTGCATTCGCGCTCTCGCATAACATTAGTGTTGTTGTTTGTGTAGTGCTTGCTCTCGCGTTTTTACATTGCCCGCGATCGCGACCGTTACTTTCGCGATTTTGTCAGTCTTTGTTGTTGTGTGTTATTACTAACTCTCTTAATTACTCTTCAGTTTTTTCTTCTAAAAATTAAAACTTTAACACTTGTGCTACTTCTTGGTTCGTATACATTGCTCATTTTTAAATTTCTTTTTAATTTTTTGCCATTTATTATTTATTTTTTTCTTATCAGTAAAAAATAATAATAAACAATTAAATTTACAATGGTTGTCTGCTCTTCCAAAAGTGCCCTCATCCCCAAAAAGTCCAACACGACTATCTTTTGTGCTGGCTGTGTGATAACATTATGCATGTCAAATGTGCGGGTTACACCGCCAAAGTAAAGGATAGTATTGGTAACGGCG
>JAEIGH010000194.1:0-142237 GCA_018903575.1 Drosophila saltans
ATTTCGATATCCATATCGATTTCGATATCCATATCGATTTCGATATCCCTATCGATTTCGATATCCAATATCCATATCGATTTCGATATCCCTATGGATTTCGATATCCTTATCGATTTCGGTATCCCAATGGATTTCAATATCCCTATGGATTTCGATATCCCTATCGATTTCGGTATCCATATCGATTTCAATATCCATATGGATTTCGATATCCCTATCGATTTCGGTATCCATATCGATTTCAATATCCACATGGATTTCGATATCCCTATGGATTTCGATATCCATATGGATTTCGATATCCCTATGGATTTCGATATCCATATCGATTTCAATATCCATATCGATTTCGATATCTCTATGGATTTCGATAGCCATATGGATTTCGATATCCCTATGGATTTCGATATCCATATCGATTTCAATATCCATATCGATTTCGATATCCCTATGGATTTCGATATCCTTTTCGATTTCGATATCCATATCGATTTAGATATCCCTATGGATTTCGATATCCATATGGATTTCGATATCCATATGGATTTCGATATCCGTATGGATTTCGATATCCATATCAATTTCGGCATCCATATCGATTTAAATATCCATATCGATTTCGATATCACTATGGATTTCGATATCCATATGGATATGGATTTCAATATCCATAAGGATTTCGATATCCATATCGATTTCGGTATCCCTAATGATTTATATAGCGATATCCATTTCGATTTCGATATCCCTATGGATTTCGATATCCCTATGGATTTCGATATCCATATCGATTTCGATATCCATATCGATTTCGGTATCCCTAATTATTTCTATATCGATATCCATTTCGACTTCGATATCCCTATGGATTTCGATATCCCTATGGATTTCGATATCCCTATGGATTTCGATATCCCTACGGATTTCGATATCCCTATGGATTTCGATATCCATATGGATTTCGATATCCCTATGGATTTCGATATCCATATCGATTTCAATATCCATATCGATTTCGATATCCCTATGGATTCCGATATCCATTTTGATTTCAATATCGATATCCATTTCGATATCCCTATGGATTTCGATATCCATATGGATTTCGATATCCATATGGATTTCGATATCCATATGGATTTCGATATCCATATGGATTTCGATATCCATATGGATTTCGATATCCCTATGGATTTCGATATCCATATCGATTTCGGTATCCCTAATGATTTCTGTATCGATATCCCTATGGATTTCGATATCCATATCGATTTCGATATCCCTTGGATTTCGATATCCGTATGGATTTCGATATCCATATCAATTTCGGCATCCATATCGATTTCGATATCCCTATGGATTTCGATATCCATTTCGATTTCGATATCCATATCGATTTGGGTATCCATATCGATTTCGATATCCCTATGGATTTCGATATCTATATCGATTTCGGCATCCATATCGATTTCGATATCCCTATGGATTTCGATATCCATATCGATTTCGATATCCCTATGGATTTCGATATCCCTATGGATTTCGATATACCTATGGATTTCGATATCCATATTCATTTCGGCATCCATATCGATTTCGATATCCCTACGGTTTTCGATATCCCTATGGATTTCGATATCCCTATGGAATTCGATATCCATATCGATTTCGGTATCCCCATGGATTTCGATATCCATGTGGATTTCGATAACCATATCGATTTCGGTATCCATATCGATTTCGATATCCCTATAGATTTCGTTAATCATATAAATTTCAATATCCCTCTGGATTTCGATATCCATATGGATTTCGATATCCCTATGGATTTCGATATCCCTATGGATTTCGATATCCCTATGGATTTCGATATCCCTATTGATTTCGATATCCCTATGGATTTCGATATCCATATCGATTTCGATATCCCTATGGATTTCGATATCCCTATGGATTTCGATATACCTATGAATTTCGATATCCATATTCATTTCTGCATCCATATCGATTTCGATATCCCTATGGATTTTGATATCCCTATGGATTTCGATATCCATATCGATTTCGGTATCCCCATGGATTTCGATATCCATGTGGATTTCGATAACCATATCGATTTCGGTATCCATATCGATTTCGATATCCCTATAGATTTCGTTATCCATATAAATTTCAATATCCCTCCTGGATTTCGATATCCATATTCATTTCGCCATCCATATCGATTTCGATATCTCTATGGATTTCGAAACCCCTTGATTAAAAATAAGAATTTCGATATCCATATTCATTTCTGCATCCATATCGATTTCGATATCCCTATGGATTTCGATATCCCTATGGATTTCGATATCCATATCGATTTGGGTATCCATATCGATTTCGATATCCCTATGGATTTTGATATCCATATCGATTTTGATATCCATATCGATTTCAATATCCATATCGATTTCGATATCCCTATGGTATATTTTGATATCCATATCGATTTCAATATCCCTATCGATTTCGATATCCCTATGGATTGCGTTATCCATATCGGTTTCAATATCCATATCGATTTCGATATTCCTATGGATTTCGATATCCATATGGATTTCGATATCCATATGGATTTCGATATCCATATCGATTTCGATATCCCTATGGATTTCGATATCCATATGGATTTCGATATCCATATCGATTTCGGTATCCCTAATGATTTCTATATCGATATCCATTTCGATTTCGATATTCCTATGGATTTCGATATCCATATCGATTTCGATATCCCTTTGGATTTCGATATCCGTATGGATTTCGATATCCATATCAATTTCGGCATCCATATCGATTTAAATATCCATATCGATTTCGATATCGATATCGATTTCGGTATCCATTTCGATTTAGATATCCATATCGATTTCGGTATCCCTAATGATTTCTATAGCGATATCCATATCGATTTCGATATCCCTATGGATTTCGATATCCTTATCGATTTCGGTATCCCAATGGATTTCAATATCCCTATGGATTTCGATATCCCTATCGATTTCGGTATCCATATCGATTTCAATATCCATATGGATTTCGATATCCCTATCGATTTCGGTATCCATATCGATTTCAATATCCATATGGATTTCGATATCCCTATGGATTTCGATATCCATATGGATTTCCATATCCCATGATTTCGATATCCATATCGATTTCAATATCCATATCGATTTCGATATCTCTATGGATTTCGATATCCATATGGATTTCGATATCCCTATGGATTTCGATATCCATATCGATTTCAATATCCATATCGATTTCGATATCCCTATGGATTTCGATATCCTTTTCGATTTCAATATCCATATCGATTTAGATATCCCTATGGATTTCGATATCCATATGGATTTCGATATCCATATGGATTTCGATATCCGTATGGATTTCGATATCCATATCAATTTCGGCATCCATATCGATTTAAATATCCATATCGATTTCGATATCCCTATGGATTTCGATATCCATATGGATATGGATTTCAATATCCATATGGATTTCGATATCCATATCGATTTCGGTATCCCTAATGATTTATATAGCGATATCCATTTCGATTTCGATATCCCTATGGATTTCGATATCCCTATGGATTTCGATATCCATATCGATTTCGATATCCATATCGATTTCGGTATCCCTAATTATTTCTATATCGATATCCATTTCGACTTCGATATCCCTATGGATTTCGATATCCCTATGGATTTCGATATCCCTATTGATTTCGATATCCCTATGGATTTCAATATCCATATCGATTTCGATATCCCTATGGATTTCGATATCCTTTTCGATTTCAATATCCATATCGATTTAGATATCCCTATGGATTTCGATATCCATATGGATTTCGATATCCATATGGATTTCGATATCCGTATGGATTTCGATATCCATATCAATTTCGGCATCCATATCGATTTAAATATCCATATCGATTTCGATATCCCTATGGATTTCGATATCCATATGGATATGGATTTCAATATCCATATGGATTTCGATATCCATATCGATTTCGGTATCCCTAATTATTTCTATATCGATATCCATTTCGACTTCGATATCCCTACGGATTTCGATATCCCTATGGATTTCGATATCCATATGGATTTCGATATCCCTATGGATTTCGATATCCATATCGATTTCAATATCCATATCGATTTCGATATCCCTATGGATTCCGATATCCATTTTGATTTCAATATCGATATCCATTTCGATATCCCTATGGATTTCGATATCCATATGGATTTCGATATCCATATGGATTTCGATATCCATATGGATTTCGATATCCATATGGATTTCGATATCCATATGGATTTCGATATCCCTATGGATTTCGATATCCATATCGATTTCGGTATCCCTAATGATTTCTGTATCGATATCCCTATGGATTTCGATATCCATATCGATTTCGATATCCCTTTGGATTTCGATATCCGTATGGATTTCGATATCCATATCAATTTCGGCATCCATATCGATTTCGATATCCCTATGGATTTCGATATCCATTTCGATTTCGATATCCATATCGATTTGGGTATCCATATCGATTTCGATATCCCTATGGATTTCGATATCTATATCGATTTCGGCATCCATATCGATTTCGATATCCCTATGGATTTCGATATCCATATCGATTTCGATATCCCTATGGATTTCGATATCCCTATGGATTTCGATATACCTATGGATTTCGATATCCATATTCATTTCGGCATCCATATCGATTTCGATATCCCTACGGTTTTCGATATCCCTATGGATTTCGATATCCCTATGGAATTCGATATCCATATCGATTTCGGTATCCCCATGGATTTCGATATCCATGTGGATTTCGATAACCATATCGATTTCGGTATCCATATCGATTTCGATATCCCTATAGATTTCGTTAATCATATAAATTTCAATATCCCTCTGGATTTCGATATCCCTATGGATTTCGATATCCCTATGGATTTCGATATCCCTATTGATTTCGATATCCCTATGGATTTCGATATCCATATCGATTTCGATATCCCTATGGATTTCGATATACCTATGGATTTCGATATACCTATGAATTTCGATATCCATATTCATTTCTGCATCCATATCGATTTCGATATCCCTATGGATTTTGATATCCCTATGGATTTCGATATCCATATCGATTTCGGTATCCCCATGGATTTCGATATCCATGTGGATTTCGATAACCATATCGATTTCGGTATCCATATCGATTTCGATATCCCTATAGATTTCGTTATCCATATAAATTTCAATATCCCTCTGGATTTCGATATCCATATTCATTTCGCCATCCATATCGATTTCGATATCCCTATGGATTTCGATATCCCTATGGATTTCGATATACCTATGAATTTCGATATCCATATTCATTTCTGCATCCATATCGATTTCGATATCCCTATGGATTTTGATATCCCTATGGATTTCGATATCCATATCGATTTCGGTATCCCCATGGATTTCGATATCCATGCGGATTTCGATAACCATATCGATTTCGGTATCCATATCGATTTCGATATCCCTATAGATTTCGTTATCCATATAAATTTCAATATCCCTCTGGATTTTGATATCCCTATGGATTTCGATATCCATATCGATTTCGGTATCCCCATGGATTTCGATATCCATGTGGATTTCGATAACCATATCGATTTCGGTATCCATATCGATTTCGATATCCCTATAGATTTCGTTATCCATATAAATTTCAATATCCCTCTGGATTTCGATATCCATATTCATTTCGCCATCCATATCGATTTCGATATCCCTATGGATTTCGATATCCCTATGGATTTCGATATACCTATGAATTTCGATATCCATATTCATTTCTGCATCCATATCGATTTCGATATCCCTATGGATTTTGATATCCCTATGGATTTCGATATCCATATCGATTTCGGTATCCCCATGGATTTCGATATCCATGCGGATTTCGATAACCATATCGATTTCGGTATCCATATCGATTTCGATATCCCTATAGATTTCGTTATCCATATAAATTTCAATATCCCTCTGGATTTCGATATCCATATGGATTTCGATATCCCTATGGATTTCGATATACCTATGGATTTCGATATCCCTATGGATTTCGATATCCATATGGATTTCGATATCCCTATGGATTTCGATATCCCTATTAATTTCGATATCCCTATGGATTTCGATATCCATATCGATTTCGATATCCCTATGGATTTCGATATACCTATGGATTTCGATGTCCATATTCATTTCTCGATCCATATCGATTTCGATATCCCTATGGATTTCGATATCCCTCTGGATTTCGATATCCATATCGATTTCGATATCCCTATGGATTTCGATATCCATATCGATTTGGGTATCCATATCGATTTTGATATCCCTATGGATTTTGATATCCATGTGGATTTCGATAACCATATCGATTTCGGTATCCATATCGATTTCGATATCCCTATAGATTTCGTTAATCATATAAATTTCAATATCCCTCTGGATTTCGATATCCCTATGGATTTCGATATACCTATGGATTTCGATATCCCTATGGATTTCGATATCCATATGGATTTCGATATCCCTATGGATTTCGATATCCCTATTAATTTCGATATCCCTATGGATTTCGATATCCATATCGATTTCGATATCCCTATGGATTTCGATATACCTATGGATTTCGATGTCCATATTCATTTCTCGATCCATATCGATTTCGATATCCCTATGGATTTCGATATCCCTCTGGATTTCGATATCCATATCGATTTCGATATCCCTATGGATTTCGATATCCATATCGATTTGGGTATCCATATCGATTTTGATATCCCTATGGATTTTGATATCGAAATCGATTTTGATATCCATATCGATTTCAATATCCATATCGATTTTGATATCCATATCGATTTCAATATCCATATCGATTTCAATATCCATATCGATTTCAATATCCATATCGATTTCGATGTCCCTATGGTATATTTTGATATCCATATCGATTTCAGTATCCCTATGGATTTCGATATCCCTTTGGATTTCGATATCCGTATGGATTTCGATATCCCTATCGATTTCGGTATCCATATCGATTTCAATATCCATATGGATTTCGATATCCCTATGGATTTCGATATCCATATGGATTTCGATATCCCTATGGATTTCGATATCCATATCGATTTCAATATCCATATCGATTTCGATATCCCTATGGATTTCGATATCCATATGGATTTCGATATCCCTATGGATTTCGATATCCATATCGATTTCAATATCCATATCGATTTCGATATCCCTATGGATTTCGATATCCTTTTCGATTTCAATATCCATATCGATTTAGATATCCCTATGGATTTCGATATCCATATGGATTTCGATATCCATATGGATTTCGATATCCGTATGGATTTCGATATCCATATCAATTTCGGCATCCATATCGATTTAAATATCCATATCGATTTCGATATCCCTATGGATTTCGATATCCATATGGATATGGATTTCAATATCCATATGGATTTCGATATCCATATCGATTTCGGTATCCCTAATGATTTATATAGCGATATCCATTTCGATTTCGATATCCCTATGGATTTCGATATCCATATCGATTTCGGTATCCCTAATTATTTCTATATCGATATCCATTTCGATTTCGATATCCCTATGGATTTCGATATCCCTATGGATTTCGATATCCCTATGGATTTCGACATCCCTACGGATTTCGATATCACTATGGATTTCGATATCCATATGGATTTCGATATCCCTATGGATTTCGATATCCATATCGATTTCAATATCCATATCGATTTCGATATCCCTATGGATTTCGATATCCATTTTGATTTCAATATCCATATCCATTTCGATATCCCTATGGATTTCGATATCCATATGGATTTCGATATCCATATGGATTTCGATATCCATATGGATTTCGATATCCCTATGGATTTCGATATCCATATCGATTTCGGTATCCCTAATGATTTCTGTATCGATATCCCTATGGATTTCGATATCCATATCGATTTCGATATCCCTTTGGATTTCGATATCCGTATGGATTTCGATATCCATATCAATTTCGGCATCCATATCGATTTCGATATCCCTCTGGATTTCGATATCCATTTCGATTTCGATATCCATATCGATTTCGATATAACTATGGATTTCGATATCTATATCGATTTCGGCATCCATATCGATTTCGATATCCCTATTGACTTCGATATCCCTATGGATTTCGATATCCATATCGATTTCGATATCCCTATGGATTTCGATATCCCTATGGATTTCGATATACCTATGGATTTCGATATCCATATTCATTTCGGCATCCATATCGATTTCGATATCCCTACGGTTTTCGATATCCCTATGGATTTCGATATCCCTATGGAATTCGATATTCATATCGATTTCGGTATCCCCATGGATTTCGATATCCATGTGGATTTCGATAACCATATCGATTTCGGTATCCATATCGATTTCGATATCCCTATAGATTTCGTTAATCATATAAATTTCAATATCCCTCTGGATTTCGATATCCATATGGATTTCGATATCCCTATGGATTTCGATATCCCTATGGATTTCGATATCCCTATGGATTTCGATATCCCTATTGATTTCGATATCCCTATGGATTTCGATATCCATATCGATTTCGATATCCCTATGGATTTCGATATACCTATGGATTTCGATATCCATATTCATTTCGTCATCCATATCGATTTCGATATCCCTATGGATTTCGATATCCCTATGGATTTCGATATACCTATGAATTTCGATATCCATATTCATTTCTGCATCCATATCGATTTCGATATCCCTATGGATTTTGATATCCCTATGGATTTCGATATCCATATCGATTTCGGTATCCCCATGGATTTCGATATCCATGTGGATTTCGATAACCATATCGATTTCGGTATCCATATCGATTTCGATATCCCTATAGATTTCGTTATCCATATAAATTTCAATATCCTCTGGATTTCGATATCCATATGGATTTCGATATCCCTATGGATTTCGATATACCTATGGATTTCGATATCCCTATGGATTTCGATATCCCTATTAATTTCGATATCCCTATGGATTTCGATATCCATATCGATTTCGATATCCCTATGGATTTCGATATACCTATGGATTTCGATATCCATATTCATTTCTCCATCCATATCGATTTCGATATCCCTATGGATTTCGATATCCCTCTGGATTTCGATATCCATATCGATTTCGATATCCCTATGGATTTCGATATCCATATCGATTTGGGTATCCATATCGATTTTGATATCCCTATGGATTTTGATATCCAAATCGATTTTGATATCCCTATAGATTTCGTTATCCATATAAATTTCAATATCCCTCTGGATTTTGATATCCCTATGGATTTCGATATCCATATCGATTTCGGTATCCCCATGGATTTCGATATCCATGTGGATTTCGATAACCATATCGATTTCGGTATCCATATCGATTTCGATATCCCTATAGATTTCGTTATCCATATAAATTTCAATATCCCTCTGGATTTCGATATCCATATTCATTTCGCCATCCATATCGATTTCGATATCCCTATGGATTTCGATATCCCTATGGATTTCGATATACCTATGAATTTCGATATCCATATTCATTTCTGCATCCATATCGATTTCGATATCCCTATGGATTTTGATATCCCTATGGATTTCGATATCCATATCGATTTCGGTATCCCCATGGATTTCGATATCCATGCGGATTTCGATAACCATATCGATTTCGGTATCCATATCGATTTCGATATCCCTATAGATTTCGTTATCCATATAAATTTCAATATCCCTCTGGATTTCGATATCCATATGGATTTCGATATCCCTATGGATTTCGATATACCTATGGATTTCGATATCCCTATGGATTTCGATATCCATATGGATTTCGATATCCCTATGGATTTCGATATCCCTATTAATTTCGATATCCCTATGGATTTCGATATCCATATCGATTTCGATATCCCTATGGATTTCGATATACCTATGGATTTCGATGTCCATATTCATTTCTCGATCCATATCGATTTCGATATCCCTATGGATTTCGATATCCCTCTGGATTTCGATATCCATATCGATTTCGATATCCCTATGGATTTCGATATCCATATCGATTTGGGTATCCATATCGATTTTGATATCCCTATGGATTTTGATATCCATGTGGATTTCGATAACCATATCGATTTCGGTATCCATATCGATTTCGATATCCCTATAGATTTCGTTAATCATATAAATTTCAATATCCCTCTGGATTTCGATATCCCTATGGATTTCGATATACCTATGGATTTCGATATCCCTATGGATTTCGATATCCATATGGATTTCGATATCCCTATGGATTTCGATATCCCTATTAATTTCGATATCCCTATGGATTTCGATATCCATATCGATTTCGATATCCCTATGGATTTCGATATACCTATGGATTTCGATGTCCATATTCATTTCTCGATCCATATCGATTTCGATATCCCTATGGATTTCGATATCCCTCTGGATTTCGATATCCATATCGATTTCGATATCCGTATGGATTTCGATATCCATATCGATTTGGGTATCCATATCGATTTTGATATCCCTATGGATTTTGATATCGAAATCGATTTTGATATCCATATCGATTTCAATATCCATATCGATTTTGATATCCATATCGATTTCAATATCCATATCGATTTCAATATCCATATCGATTTCAATATCCATATCGATTTCGATGTCCCTATGGTATATTTTGATATCCATATCGATTTCAGTATCCCTATGGATTTCGATATCCCTTTGGATTTCGATATCCGTATGGATTTCGATATCCCTATCGATTTCGGTATCCATATCGATTTCAATATCCATATGGATTTCGATATCCCTATGGATTTCGATATCCATATGGATTTCGATATCCCTATGGATTTCGATATCCATATCGATTTCAATATCCATATCGATTTCGATATCCCTATGGATTTCGATATCCATATGGATTTCGATATCCCTATGGATTTCGATATCCATATCGGTTTCAATATCCATATCGATTTCGATATCCCTATGGATTTCGATATCCTTTTCGATTTCAATATCCATATCGATTTAGATATCCCTATGGATTTCGATATCCATATGGATTTCGATATCCATATGGATTTCGATATCCGTATGGATTTCGATATCCATATCAATTTCGGCATACATATCGATTTAAATATCCATATCGATTTCGATATCCCTATGGATTTCGATATCCATATGGATATGGATTTCAATATCCATATGGATTTCGATATCCATATCGATTTCGGTATCCCTAATGATTTATATAGCGATATCCATTTCGATTTCGATATCCCTATGGATTTCGATATCCATATCGATTTCGATATCCATATCGATTTCGGTATCCCTAATTATTTCTATATCGATATCCATTTCGATTTCGATATCCCTATGGATTTCGATATCCCTATGGATTTCGATATCCCTATGGATTTCGACATCCCTACGGATTTTGATATCACTATGGATTTCGATATCCATATGGATTTCGATATCCCTATGGATTTCGATATCCATATCGATTTCAATATCCATATCGATTTCGATATCCCTATGGATTTCGATATCCATTTTGATTTCAATATCCATATCCATTTCGATATCCCTATGGATTTCGATATCCATATGGATTTCGATATCCATATGGATTTCGATATCCATATGGATTTCGATATCCCTATGGATTTCGATATCCATATCGATTTCGGTATCCCTAATGATTTCTGTATCGATATCCCTATGGATTTCGATATCCATATCGATTTCGATATCCCTTTGGATTTCGATATCCGTATGGATTTCGATATCCATATCAATTTCGGCATCCATATCGATTTCGATATCCCTCTGGATTTCGATATCCATTTCGATTTCGATATCCATATCGATTTGGGTATCCATATCGATTTCGATATAACTATGGATTTCGATATCTATATCGATTTCGGCATCCATATCGATTTCGATATCCCTATTGACTTCGATATCCCTATGGATTTCGATATCCATATCGATTTCGATATCCCTATGGATTTCGATATCCCTATGGATTTCGATATACCTATGGATTTCGATATCCATATTCATTTCGGCATCCATATCGATTTCGATATCCCTACGGTTTTCGATATCCCTATGGATTTCGATATCCCTATGGAATTCGATATTCATATCGATTTCGGTATCCCCATGGATTTCGATATCCATGTGGATTTCGATAACCATATCGATTTCGGTATCCATATCGATTTCGATATCCCTATAGATTTCGTTAATCATATAAATTTCAATATCCCTCTGGATTTCGATATCCATATGGATTTCGATATCCCTATGGATTTCGATATCCCTATGGATTTCGATATCCCTATGGATTTCGATATCCCTATTGATTTCGATATCCCTATGGATTTCGATATCCATATCGATTTCGATATCCCTATGGATTTCGATATACCTATGGATTTCGATATCCATATTCATTTCGCCATCCATATCGATTTCGATATCCCTATGGATTTCGATATCCCTATGGATTTCGATATACCTATGAATTTCGATATCCATATTCATTTCTGCATCCATATCGATTTCGATATCCCTATGGATTTTGATATCCCTATGGATTTCGATATCCATATCGATTTCGGTATCCCCATGGATTTCGATATCCATGTGGATTTCGATAACCATATCGATTTCGGTATCCATATCGATTTCGATATCCCTATAGATTTCGTTATCCATATAAATTTCAATATCCCTCTGGATTTCGATATCCATATGGATTTCGATATCCCTATGGATTTCGATATACCTATGGATTTCGATATCCCTATGGATTTCGATATCCCTATTAATTTCGATATCCCTATGGATTTCGATATCCATATCGATTTCGATATCCCTATGGATTTCGATATACCTATGGATTTCGATATCCATATTCATTTCTCCATCCATATCGATTTCGATATCCCTATGGATTTCGATATCCCTCTGGATTTCGATATCCATATCGATTTCGATATCCCTATGGATTTCGATATCCATATCGATTTGGGTATCCATATCGATTTTGATATCCCTATGGATTTTGATATCCAAATCGATTTTGATATCCATATCGATTTCAATATCCATATCGATTTTGATATCCATATCGATTTCAATATCCATATCGATTTCAATATCCATATCGATTTCGATGTCCCTATGGTATATTTTGATATCCATATCGATTTCAATATCCCTATGGATTTCGATATCCCTTTGGATTTCGATATCCGTATGGATTTCGATATCCATATCAATTTCGGCATCCATATCGATTTCGATATCCCTATGGATTTCGATATCCATTTCGATTTCGATATCAATATCGATTTGGGTATCCATATGAATTTCGGTATCCATATGGATTTCGATATCCATATCGATTTCGATATCCCTTTGGATTTCGATATCCATTTCGATTTCAATATCATTTCGATTTCGATATCCCTATGGATTTCGATATCCATAGCGATTTCGATATCCATATGGATATCGATATCCATATCAATTTCGGCATCCATATCGATTTAAATATCCATATCGATTTCGATATCCCTATGGATTACGATATCCATATCGATTTCGATATCCCTATGGATTTCGATATCCATATGGATTTCGATATCCATATGGATTTCGATATCCATATCGATTTCGGTATCCCTAATGATTGCTATATCGATATCCATATCGGTTTCGATATCCATATCGATTTCGATATCCCTTTGGATTTCGATATCCCTATGGATTTCGATATCCAGATGGATTTCGATATCCATATCAATTTCGGCATCCATATCGATTTCGATATCCATATGGATTTCGATATCCATATCGATTTCGGTATCCCTAATGATTGCTATATCGATATCCATATCGGTTTCGATATCCATATCGATTTCGATATCCCTTTGGATTTTGATATCCATATCGGTTTCGATATCCATATCGATTTCGATATCCCTTTGGATTTTGATATCCCTATGGATTTCGATATCCATATGGATTAAAATATCCATATCGATTTCGATATCCCTATGGATTTCGATATCCATATCGATTTGGATATCCCTATGGATTTCGTTATCCTAATGGATTTCGATATCCATATCGATTTCGACATCCATATCGATTTCGATATCCCTATGGATTTCGATATCCATATCGATTTCGGTATCCCTAATGATTTCTATATCGATATCCATTTCGATTTCGATATCCACATCGTTTTCGATATCCATATCGATTTCGATATCCATATCGATTTCGATATCCCTATGGATTTCTATATCGATATCCATTTCGATTTCGATATCCCTATGGATTTCGATATCCATATCGGTTTCGATATCCATATCGATTTCGATATCCCTTTGGATTTCGATATCCCTATGGATTTCGATATCCATTTCGATTTCAATATCCATATCGATTTCGATATCCCTATGGATTTCGATATCCATATGGATTTCGATATCCATTTGGATTTCGATATCCATATCGATTTGGGTATCCCTAATGATTTCTATATCGATATCCATTTCGATTTCGATATCCCTATGGATTTCGATATCCCTATCGGTTTCGATATCCATATCGATTTCGATATCCCTTTGGATTTCGATATCCCTATGGATATCGATATCCATTTCGATTTCAATATCCATATCGATTTCGATATCCCTATGGATTTCGATATCCATATGGATTTCGATATCCATTTCGATTTCAATATCCATATCGATTTCGATATCCCTATGGATTTCGATATCCATATCGATTTCGGTATCCCTAATGATTTCTATATCGATATCCATTTCGATTTCGATATCCCTATGGATTTCGATATCCATATCGGTTTCGATATCCATATCGATTTCGATATCCCTTTGGATTTCGATATCCCTATGGATTTCGATATACATTTCGATTTCAATATCCATATCGATTTCGACATCCCTAATGATTGCTATATCGATATCCATATCGGTTTCGATATCCATATCGATTTCGATATCCCTATGGATTTCGATATCCCTATGGATTTCGATATCCATATGGATTTCGATATCCATATCAATTTCAGCATCCATATCGATTTCGATATCCATATGGATTTCGATATTCATATCGATTTCGGTATCCCTTTGGATTTCGATATCCATATCAATTTCGCCATCCATATCGATTTAAATATCCATATCGATTTCGATATCCCTATGGATTTCGATATCCATATCAATTTCGGCATCCATATCGATTTCGATATCCATATGGATTTCGATATCCAGATCGATTTCGGTATCCCTAATGATTGCTATATCGATATCCATATCGGTTTCGATATCCATATCGATTTCGATATCCCTTTGGATTTCGATATCCCTATGGATTTCGATATCCATATGGATTTCGATATCCATATGGATTTCGATATCCATATCGATTTCGGTATCCCTTTGGATTCCGATATCCGTATGGATTTCGATATCCATATCAATTTCGGCATCCATATCGATTTAAATATCCATATCGATTTCGATATCCATATGGATTTCGATATCCATATGGATTTCGATATCCATATGGATTTCGATATCCATATGGATTTCGATATCCATATGGATTTCGATATCCCTTTGGATTTCGATATCCCTTTGGATTTCGATATCCGTATGGATTTCGATATCCATATCTATTTCGGTATCCATATCGATTTAAATATCCATATGGATTTCGATATCCATATGGATTTCGATATCCATATCGATTTCGATATCCCTATGGATTTCGATATCCATGTGGATTTCGATATCCCTATGGATTTCGATATCCCTATCGATTTCGATATCCATATCGAATTCGATATCCCTTTGGATTTCGATATCCCTATGGATTTCGATATCCATTTCGATTTCAATATCCATATCGATTTCGATATCCCTATGGATTTCGATATCCATATGGATTTAGATATCCATATCGATTTCGGTATCCCTATGGATTTCGATATCCATATGGATTTCGATATCCCTATGGATTTCGATATCCATATCGATTTCGATATCCATATCGATTTCGATATCCATATCGATTTCGATATCCATATCGATTTCGACATCCATATCGATTTCGATATCCATATCGATTTCGATATCCATATCGATTTCGATATCCATATCGATTTCGATATCCATATCGATTTCGATATCCATATCGATTTCGATATCCATATGGATTTCGATATCCATATCGATTTCGATATCCCTATGGATTTCGATATCCATATGGATTTCGATATCCATATCGATTTCGATATCCCTATGGATTTCGATATCCATATCGATTTCGATATCCATATCGATTTCGATATCCCTATGGATTTCGATATCCATATCGATTTCGATATCCATATCGATTTCGATATCCCTATCGATTTCGATATCCCTATCGGATTTCGATATCCCTATGGATTTCAATATCCATTTCGAATTCGGTATCCATATCAATTTCGATATCCATATGGATTTCGCTATCCATATCGATTTCGATATCCCTATGGATTTCAATATCCATTTCGATTTCGGTATCCATATCAATTTCGATATCCCTATGGATTTCGCTATCCATATCGATTTCGGTATCCCTATGGATTTCGATATCCATTTCGATTTCGGTATCCATATCGATTTCGATATCCTAATGGATTTCGATAGCCATATCGATATCGATTTCGATATCCCTATGGATTTCGATATCCATATGGATTTCGATATCCATATCGATTTCGATATCCATATCGATTTCGATATCCCTATGGATTTCGCTATCCATATCGATTTCAATATCCCTCTGGATTTCGATATCCCTATTGATTTCGATATCCCTATGGATTTCGATATCCATATCGATTTCGATATCCCTATCGATTTTATAGCGATATCCATTTCGATTTCGATATCCCTATGGATTTCGATATCCATATCGATTTCGATATCCCCATGGATTGTGTTATCCATATCGGTTTCAGTATCCATATCGATTTCGATATCCCTATGGATTTCGATATCCCTATGGATTTCGATATCCATATCGATTTCGATATCTCTTTGGATTTCGATATCCCTATGGATTTCGATATCCATATTCATTTCGATATCCCAATGGATTTCGATATACCTATGGATTTCGATATCCATATGGATTTCGATATCCATATCGATTTCGGTATCCCTAATAATTTCTATATCGATATCCATTTCGATTTCGATATCCATTTCGATTTCGATATCCATATGGATTTCGATATCCATATGGGTTTCGATATCCCTATGGATTTCGATATCCCTATGGATTTCGATATCCATATTCGATTTCGGCATCCATATCGATTTCGATATCCATATCGATTTCGATATCCCTTTGGATTTCGATATCCCTATGGATTTCGATATCCTCTTGGATTTCGATATCCATTTGGATTTCGATATCCCTCTCGATTTCGATATCCCTATGGATTTCGATATCCATATTTTTTCGGACACCCATATCGATTTCGATATCCCTATGTTTTTCGATATCCCTATGGATTTCAATATCCATATGGATTTCGATATCCCTATGGATTTCGATATCCCTATGGATTTCGATATCCATATCGATTTCGATATCCCTTTGGATTTCGATATCCCTATGGATTTCGATATCCATATCGATTTCAATATCCATTTCGATTTCAATATCCATATGGATTTCGATATCCATATCGATTTCGGTATCCCTAATGATTTCTCTATCGATATCCATTTCGATTTCGATATCCCTATGGATTTCGATATCCATATCGGTTTCGATATCCATAACGATTTCGATATCGCTTTGGATTTCGATATCCCTATGGAGTTCGATATCCATTTCGATTTCAATATTCATATCGATTTCGATATCCCTATGGATTTCGATATCCCTATCGATTTCGGTATCCCAATGGATTTCAATATCCATATAGATTTCGATATCCCTATGGATTTCGATTTCCATATCGATTTCAATATCCATATGGATTTCGATATCCATATGATTTCTGTATCGATATCCATATCAATTTCGGCATCCATATCGATTTAAATATCCATATCGATTTTGATATCCCTATGGATTTCGATATCCATTTCGATTTCAATATCCATATCGATTTCGATATCCCTATGGATTTCGATATCCATATGAATATGGATTTAAATATCCATATGGATTTCGATATCCATATCGATTTCGGTATCAATAATGATTTCTATAGCGATATCCATTTCGATTTCGATATCCCTATGGATTTCGATATCCATATCGATTTCGATATCCATATCGATTTCGGTATCCCCAATTATTTCTATATCGAGATCCATTTCGATTTCGATACCCCTATGGATTTCGATATCCCTATGGATTTCGACATCCCTATGGATTTCGATATCCCTATCGATTTCGGTATCCCAATGGATTTCAATATCCATATGGATTTCGATATCCATATGGATTTCGATATCCATATGGATTTCGATATCCATATGGATTTCGATACCTATGGATCTCGACATCCCTATGGATTTCGATATCCATATCGATTTTTGTATCCCTATGGTTTCGATATAAATATCGATTTCGATATTCGTATGGATTTTGATATCCCTATGGATTTCGATATCCATATGGATTTCGACATCCCTATGGATTTCGATATCCATATCGATTTAAATATCGATATCGATTTTGATATCCCTATGGATTTCGATATCCATATCGATTTCAATATCCATATCGATTTCGATATCCCTATGGATTTCGATATCCATATCGATTTCGATATCCCTATGGATTTCGATATCCATAGGGATTTCGATATACCTATGGATTTCGATATCCATATTCATTTCGGCATCCATATCGAATTCGATATTCCTATGGTTTTCGATATCCATATGGATTTCGATATCCGTATGGATTTCGATAGGGATATCGAAGTCCAGAGGGATATCCATATGGATTTCGATATCTGTATGGATTTCGATAGGGATATCGAAATTCAGAGGGATATCGAAATCCAGAGGGATATTGAAATTGATATGGATAACGAAACCCTTAGGGATATCGAAATCGATATGGATACCGAAATCGATATGGTTATCGAAATCCATATGGATAACACAATCCATGGGGATATCGAAATCGATATGGATATTGAAATCGATATGGATATCAAAATATACCATAGGGATATCGAAATCGATATGGATATTGAAATCGATATGGATATCAAAATCGATATGGATATCAAAATCCATAGGGATATCGAAATCGATATGGATACCCAAATCGATATGGATATCGAAATCCATAGGGATATCGAAATCCATATGGATCGAAATCGAAATGGATATCGATATAGAAATCATTAGGGATACCGAAATCGATATGGATACCGAAATCGATATGGATATCGAAATCCATATGGATATCGAAATCCATATGGATATCGTAATCCATATGGATATCGAAATCCATATGGATATCGAAATCCATAGGGATATCGAAATCGATATGGATATCGAAATCGATATGGATATCGAAATCCATATGGATATCGAAATCCATATGGATATTGAAATCCATTGGGATACCGAAATCGATAGGGATATCGAAATCCATAGGGATATCGAAATCCATAGGGATATCGAAATCGAAATGGATATCGATATAGAAATAATTAGGAATACCGAAATCGATATGGATATCGAAATCGAAATGGATATCGATATGGAAATCATTAGAGATATCGAAATCCATATGGATATCGAAATCCATAGGGATATCGAAATCGATATGGATATTGAAATCGAAATGGATATCGAAATCCATAGGGATATCGAAAACCGAATATGGATATCGAAACCGATATGGATATCGAAACCGATATGGATACCCAAATCGATATGGATATCGAAATCCATAGGTATATCGAAATCCATAGGGATATCGAAATCCATAGGGATATCGAAATCGATATGGATATCGAAATCGATATGGGTATCGAAATCCATATAGATATCGAAATCCATTGGGATACCGAAATCGATATGGATATCGAAATCCATAGGGATATCGAAATCCATAGGGATATCGAAAACCATAGGGATATCGAAATCAATATGGATGCCGAAATGAATATGGATATCGAAATCCATAGGTATATCGAAATCCATAGGGATATCGAAATCCATAGGGATATCGATATGGATATCGAAATCCATAGGGATATCGAAATCAATATGGATATCGAAATCCATAGGGATATCGAAATCCATAGGGATATCGAAATCCATAGGGATATCGAAATCCATATGGATAACACAATCCATGGGGATATCGAAATCGATATGGATATCGAAATCGATATGGATATCAAAATATACCATAGGGATATCGAAATCGATATGGATATTGAAATCGATATGGATATCAAAATCGATATGGATATCAAAATCCATAGGGATATCGAAATCGATATGGATACCGAAATCGATATGGATATCGAAATCCATAGGGATATCGAAATCCATATGGATCGAAATCGAAATGGATATCGATATAGAAATCCATAGGGATACCGAAATCGATATGGATATCGAAATCGATATGGATATCGAAATCCATATGGATATCGAAATCCATATGTATATCGAAATCCATATGGATATCGAAATCCATATGGATATCGATATATGGATATCGAATAGGGATATCGAAATCGATATGGATATCGAAATCGATATGGATATCGAAATCCATATGGATATCGAAATCCATATGGATATTGAAATCCATAGGGATACCGAAATCGATAGGGATATCGAAATCGATATGGATATCGAAATCCATAGGGATATCGAAATCGAAATGGATATCGATATGGAAATCGATATGGATATCGAAATCCATATGGATATCGAAATCCATAGGGATATCGAAATCCATAGGGATATCGAAATCGATATGGATATCGAAATCCATAGGGATATCGAAATCGAAATGGATATCGATATGGAAATCGATATGGATATCGAAATCCATATGGATATCGAAATCCATAGGGATATCGAAATCCATATGGATATCGAAATCGATATGGATATCGAAATCCATATGGATATCGAAATCCATAGGGATATCGAAATCGATATGGATATCGAAATCGATATGGATATCGAAATCCATATGGATATCGAAATCCATATGGATATCGAAATCCATAGGGATATCGAAATCCAGAGGGATATTGAAATTGATATGGATAACGAAATCCATAGGGATATCGAAATCGATATGGATACCGAAATCGATATGGTTATCGAAATCCATATGGATATCGAAATCCATGGGGATACCGAAATCGATATGGATATCGAAATCCATAGGGATATCGAAATCCATAGGGATATCGAAAACCATAGGGATATCGAAATCGATATGGATGCCGAAATGAATATGGATATCGAAATCCATAGGTATATCGAAATCCATAGGGATATCGAAATCGATATGGATATCGAAATCCATAGGGATATCGAAATCAATAGGGATATCGAAATCCAGAGGGATATCGAAATCCATAGGGATATTGAAATCGATATGGATAACACAATCCATGGGGATATCGAAATCGATATGGATATTGAAATCGATATGGATATCGAAATATACCATAGGGATATCGAAATCGATATGGATATCGAAATCGATATGGATATCGAAATCGATATGGATATCGAAATCGATATGGATATCGAAATCCATAGGGATATCGAAATCCATATGGAATATCGAAATCCATAGGGATATCGAAATCCATAGGGATATTGAAATTGATATGGATAACGAAATCCATACGGATATCGAAATCGATATGGATATCGAAATTGGATCCGAAATCGATATGGTTATCGAAATCCATATGGATATCAAAATCCATGGGGATACCGAAAACGATATGGATATCGAAATCCATAGGGATATCGAAATCCATAGGGATATCGAAATCCATAGGGATATCGAAATCGAAATGGATATTGATATAGAAATAATTAGGGATACCGAAATCGATATGGATATCGAAATCCATAGGGATATCGAAATCGAAATGGATATCGATAAAGAAATCATTAGGGATACCGAAATCGATATGAATATCGAAATCCATATGGATATCGAAATCCATATAGATATCGAAATAGGGATATCGAAATCGAAATGGATATCGCTATAGAAATCATTATCGAAATCCATATGGATATCGAAATCCATATGGATATTAAAATCCATTGGGATACCGAAATCGATAGGGATATCGAAATCCATAGGGATATCGAAATCCATAGGGATATCGAAATCGAAATGGACATTGATATAGAAATAATTAGGGATACAGAAATCGATATGGATATCGAAATCCATAGGGATATCGAAATCCATAGGGATATCGAAATCGAAATGGATATTGATATAGAAATAATTAGGGATACCGAAATCGATATGGATATTGAAATCGATATGGATATCAAAATCGATATGGATATCAAAATCCATATGGATATCGAAATCGATATGGATACCCAAATCGATATGGATATCGAAATCCATAGGGATATCGAAATCCATAGGGATATCGAAATCCATATGGATCGAAATCGAAATGGATATCGATATAGAAATCATTAGGGATACCGAAATCGATATGGATACCGAAATCGATATGGATATCGAAATCCATATGGATATCGAAATCCATGGGGATACCGAAATCGATATGGATATCGAAATCCAATGGGATACCGAAATCGATAGGGATATCGAAATCCAGAGGGATATTGAAATTGATACGGATAACGAAATCCATAGGGATATCGAAATCGATATGGATACCGAAATCGATATGGTTATCGAAATCCATATGGATATCAAAATCCAGAGGGATATTGAAATTGATACGGATAACGAAATCCATAGGGATATCGAAATCGATATGGATACCGAAATCGATATGTTTATCGAAATCCATATGGATATCAAAATCCATGGGGATACCGAAATCGATATGGATATCGAAATCCAAAGGTATATCGAAATCCATAGGGATATCGAAAACCATAGGGATATCGAAATCGATATGGATGCCGAAATGAATATGGATATCGAAATCCATAGGTATATCGAAATCCATAGGGATATCGAAATCCATAGGGATATCGAAATCCATAGGGATATCGAAATCGATATGGATATCAAAATCCATATGGATATCGAAATCGATATGGATATCGAAATCCATAGGGATATCGAAATCATAGGGATATCGAAATCGATATGGATATCGAAATCGATATGGATATCGAAATCCATAGGGATATCGAAATCCATATTCCATATTCGAATTCCAGAGGGATATCGAAATCGATATGGATACCCAAATCGATATGGATATCGAAATCCATACGGATATCGAAATCCAAAGGGATATCGAAATCGATATGGATATCGAAATCCATAGGGATATCGAAATCGAAATGGATATCGATATCGAAATCGATATGGATATCGAAATCCATATGGATATCGAAATCCATAGGGATATCGAAATCGAAATGGATATTGATATAGAAATAATTAGGGATACCGAAATCGATATGGATATCGAAATCCATAGGGATATCGAAATCCATAGGGATATCGAAATCGAAATGGATATTGATATAGAAATCATTAGGGATATCGAAATCCATATGGATATCGAAATTCATATGGATATCGAAATCCATATGGATATCGAAATCCATATGGATATCGAAATGATATGTAAATCCATATGGATATCGAAATTCATATGGATATCGAAATCCATATGGATATCGAAATCAATATGGATATCGAAATCCATAGGGATACCGAAATCGATAGGGATATCGAAATCCATAGGGATATCGAAATCCATAGGGATATCGAAATCGAAATGGATATCGATATAGAAATAATTAGGGATACCGAAATCGATATGGATATCGAAATCGATATGGATATCGAAATCCATAGGGATATCGAAATCGAAATGGATATCGATATAGAAATCATTAGGATACCGAAATCATATGGATATCGAAATCATATGGATATCGAAATCCATATGGATATCGAAATAGGATATCGAAATCGAAATGGATATCGATATAGAAATCATTAGGGATGCCGAAATCGATATGGATATCAAAATCCATATGGATATCGAAATCCATATGGATATCGAAATCCATATGGATATTAAAATCCATTGGGATACCGAAATCGATAGGGATATCGAAATCCATAGGGATATCGAAATCCATAGGGATATCGAAATCGAAATGGATATTGATATAGAAATAATTAGGGATACCGAAATCGATATGGATATCGAAATCCATAGGGATATCGAAATCCATATGGATATCGAAATAGGGATACCGAAATCGAAATGGATATCGCTATAGAAATCATTAGGGATTCCGAAATCGATATGGATATCGAAATCCATATGGATATCGAAATCCATATGGATATTAAAATCCATTGGGATACCGAAATCGATAGGGATATCGAAATCCATAGGGATATCGAAATCCATAGGGATATCGAAATCGAAATGGATATCGATATAGAAATCATTAGGGATACCGAAATCGATATGGATACCGAAATCGATATGAATAACGAAATCCATATGGGATATCGAAATCCATATGGATATCGAAATAGAGGATATCGAAATCGAAATGGATATCGCTATAGAAATCATTAGGGATGCCGAAATCGATATGGATATCGAAATCGATATGGTTATCGAAATCCATATGGATATCAAAATCCAGAGGGATATTGAAATTGATACGGATAACGAAATCCATAGGGATATCGAAATCGATATGGATACCGAAATCGATATGTTTATCGAAATCCATATGGATATCAAAATCCATGGGGATACCGAAATCGATATGGATATCGAAATCCAAAGGTATATCGAAATCCATAGGGATATCGAAAACCATAGGGATATAGAAATCGATATGGATGCCGAAATGAATATGGATATCGAAATCCATAGGTATATCGAAATCCATAGGGATATCGAAATCCATAGGGATATCGAAATCCATAGGGATATCGAAATCGATATGGATATCAAAATCCATATGGATATCGAAATCGATTTGGATATCAAAATCCATAGGGATATCGAAATCGATATGGATACCCAAATCGATATGGATATCGAAATCCATAGGGATATCGAAATCCATATTCCATATTCGAATTCCAGAGGGATATCGAAATCGATATGGATACCCAAATCGATATGGATATCGAAATCCATAGGGAAATCGAAATCGAAATGGATATCGATATAGAAATCATTAGAGATACCGAAATCGATATGAATATCGAAATCCATATATGGATATCGAAATCCATAGGGATATCGAAATCGAAATGGATATTGATATAGAAATAATTAGGGATACCGAAATCGATATGGATATCGAAATCCATAGGGATATCGAAATCCATAGGGATATCGAAATCGAAATGGATATTGATATAGAAATAATTAGGGATACCGAAATCGATATGGATATTGGAATCGATACGGATATCAAAATCGATATGGATATCAAAATCCATAGGGATATCGAAATCGATATGGATACCCAAATCGATATGGATATCGAAATCCATAGGGATATCGAAATCCATAGGGATATCGAAATCCATATGGATCGAAATCGAAATGGATATCGATATAGAAATCATTAGGGATACCGAAATCGATATGGATACCGAAATCGATATGGATATCGAAATCCATATGGATATCGAAATCCATATGGATATCGAAATCCATATGGATATCGATTTGGGTCATATCGATTTCGATATCCATATGTTTTGATATCCATATCGATTTTGATATCCGTATCGATTTCAATATCCATATCGATTTCGGTATCCC
The DNA here is from genome assembly GCA_018903575.1 of Drosophila saltans. Classification (NCBI taxonomy): domain Eukaryota; kingdom Metazoa; phylum Arthropoda; class Insecta; order Diptera; family Drosophilidae; genus Drosophila; species Drosophila saltans. The sequence goes on from JAEIGH010000194.1 coordinate 26,449, forward strand.
TAATTATTTCTATATCAATATCCATTTCGATTTCGATATCCCTATGGATTTCGATATCCCTATGGATTTCGATATCCATATCGATTTCGGTATCCCTAATTATTTCTATATCAATATCCATTTCGATTTCGATATCCCTATGGATTTCGATATCCATATCGATTTCGATATCATATCGATTTCGGTATTCTAAATTTCAATATCGATACATTTGATTTCGATATCCCTATGGATTTCGATATCCATATCGATTTCGATATCCCATTGGATTTCGATATCCGTATGGATTTCGATATCCATATCGATTTGGGTATCCATATAGATTTCGATATCCCTCTGGAATTCGAATATGGAATATGGATTTCGATATCCCTATGGATTTCGATATCCATATCGATTTGGGTATCCATATCGATTTCGATATCCCTATGGATTTTGATATCCAAATCGATTTCGATATCCATATGGATTTTGATATCCATATCGATTTCGATATCCCTATGGATTTCGATATCCCTATGGATTTCGATATCCCTATGGATTTCGATATACCTATGGATTTCGATATCCATATTCATTTCGGCATCCATATCGATTTCTATATCCCTATGGTTTTCGATATCCCTATGGATTTCGATATACCTTTGGATTTCGATATCCATATCGATTTCGGTATCCCCATGGATTTTGATATCCATATGGATTTCGATAAACATATCGATTTCGGTATCCATATCGATTTCGATATCCCTATGAATTTCGTTATCCGTATCAATTTCAATATCCCTCTGGATTTTGATATCCATATGGATTTCGATAACCATATCGATTTCGGTATCCATATCGCTTTCGGCATCCCTAATGATTTCTATAGCGATATCCATTTCGATTTCGATATCCCTATTTCGATATCCATATGGATTTCGATATCCATATGGATTTCGTTATTCATATCGATTTCGGTATCCATATCGATTTCGGTATCCCTAATTATTTCTATATCGATATCCATTTCGATTTCGATATCCCTATGGATTTCGATATCCCTATGGATTTCGATATCCTTATCGATTTCGGTATCCCAATGGATTTTAATATCCATATGGATTTCGATATCCATATGGATTTCGATATCCATATCGATTTCGGCATCCCTAATGATTTCTATAGCGATATCCATTTCGATTTCGATATCCCTATTTCGATATCCATATGGATTTCGATATCCCTATGGATTTCGATATCCATATCGATTTCGGTATCCCTAATTATTTCTATATCGATATCCATTTCGATTTCGATATCCCTATGGATTTCGATATCCCTATGGATTTCGATATCCCTATCGATTTCGGTATCCCAATGGATTTTAATATCCATATGGATTTCGATATCCATATGGATTTCGATATCCATATGGATTTTGATATCCATATCGATTTCGGCTTCCCTAATATTTTATAGCGATATCCATTTCGATATCGATATCCATATTTCGATATCGTATCCATATGGATTTCGATATCCATATGGATTTCGATATCCATATGGATTTCGATATCCCTATGGATTTCGATATCCATATCGATTTCGATATCCATATCGATTTCGATATCCCTATTATTTCGATATCAATATCCATTTCGATTTCGATATCCCTATGGATTTCGATATCCCTATGGATTTCGATATCCCTATCGATTTCGGTATCATATCCATTTCGATTTCGATATCCATATGGATTTCGATATCCATATGGATTTCGATATCCATATGGATTTCGATATCCATATGGATTTCGATATCCATATGGATTTCGATATCCATATGGATTTCGATATCCATATGGATTTCGATATCCATATGGATTTCGATATCCATATGGATTTCGATATCCATATGGATTTTCGATATCCATATGGATTTCGATATCCATATGGATTTCGATATCCATATGGATTTCGATATCCATATCGATTTCGATATCATGATTTCTATATCAATATCCATTTCGATTTCGATATCCCTATGGATTTCGATATCCCTATGGATTTCGATATCCATATCGATTTCGGTATCCCTAATTATTTCTATATCAATATCCATTTCGATTTCGATATCCCTATGGATTTCGATATCCATATGGATTTCGATATTCACATCGATTTCGGTATCTCTAATGATTTCTATATCGATATCCATTTCGATTTCGATATCCCTATGGATTTCGATATCCATATCGATTTCGATATCCCTTTGGATTTCGATATCCGTATGGATTTCGATATCCATATCGATTTGGGTATCCATATCGATTTCGATATCCCTCTGGAATTCGAATATGGAATATGGATTTCGATATCCCTATGGATTTCGATATCCATATCGATTTGGGTATCCATATCGATTTCGATATCCCTATGGATTTTGATATCCAAATCGATTTCGATATCCATATGGATTTTGATATCCATATCGATTTCGATATCCCTATGGATTTCGATATCCCTATGGATTTCGATATCCCTATGGATTTCGATATCCCTATGGATTTCGATATACCTATGGATTTCGATATCCATATTCATTTCGGCATCCATATCGATTTCGATATCCCTATGGTTTTCGATATCCCTATGGATTTCGATATACCTTTGGATTTCGATATCCATATCGATTTCGGTATCCCCATGGATTTTGATATTGATTTCGATAAACATATCGATTTCGGTATCCATATCGATTTCGATATCCCTATGGATTTCGTTATCCGTATCAATTTCAATATCCCTCTGGATTTTGATATCCATATGGATTTCGATAACCATATCGATTTCGGTATCCATATCGATTTCGATATCCCTATGGATTTCGTTATCCGTATCAATTTCAATATCCCTCTGGATTTCGATATCTCTATCGATTTCGGTATCCCATTGGATTTCGATATCCATATCGATTTCGGTATCCCCATGGATTTCGATATCCATATGGATTTCGATATCCATATCGATTTCGGTATCCATATCGATTTCGGTATCCCTAATGATTTCTATATCGATATCCATTTTGATTTCGATCCATATGGATTTCGATATCCCTATGGATTTCGATATCCCTATGGATTTCGATATCCATATCGATTTGCATATCCATATCGATTTCGATATCCCTATGGATTTTGATATCGATATCGATTTTTCATATCATTTCGATATCTATTTCAATATCCATATCGATTTCGGTATCCCTAATTATTTCTATATCAATATCCATTTCGATTTCGATATCCCTATGGATTTCGATATCCCTATGGATTTCGATATCCATATCGATTTCGGTATCCCTAATTATTTCTGTTTCAATATCCATTTCGATTTCGATATCCCTATGGATTTCGATATCCCTATGGATTTCGATATCCCTATCGATTTCGGTATCCCAATGGATTTTAATATCCATATGGATTTCGATATCCATATGGATTTCGATATCCATATCGATTTCGGCATCCCTAATGATTTCTATAGCGATATCCATTTCGATTTCGATATCCCTATTTCGATATCTATATGGATTTCGATATCCATATGGATTTCGATATTCATATCGATTTCGGTATCCCTAATGATTTCTTTATCGATATCCATTTCGATTTCGATATCCCTATGGATTTCGATATCCATATCGATTTCGGTATCCCTAATTATTTCTATATCAATATCCATTTCGATTTTGATATCCCTATGGATTTCGATATCCCTATGGATTTCGATATCCATATCGTTTTCGGTATCCCCATGGATTTTGATATCCATATGGATTTCGAAATCGAAATGGATATTGATATAGAAATAATTAGGGATACCGAAATCGATATGGATATCGAAATCCATAGGGATATCGAAATCCATAGGGATATCGAAATCGAAATGGATATTGATATAGAAATAATTAGGGATACCGAAATCGATATGGATATTGAAATCGATACGGATATCAAAATCGATATGGATATCAAAATCCATAGGGATATCGAAATCGATATGGATACCCAAATCGATATGGATATCGAAATCCATAGGGATATCGAAATCCATAGGGATATCGAAATCCATATGGATATCGAAATCCAAATGGATATCGATATCGAAATATATCGATAGGGATACCGAAATCGATATGGATACCGAAATCGTATATGGATATCGAAATCCATATGGATATCGAAATCCATATGGATATCGAAATCCATATGGATATCGAAATCCATATGGATATCGAAATCCATATGGATATCGAAATCCATATGGATATCGAAATCCATATGGATATCGAAATCCATATGGATATCGAAATCCATATGGATATCGAAATCGATATGGATATCGAAATCCATATGGATATCGAAATCCATATGGATATTGAAATCCATTGGGATACCGAAATCGTTAGGGATATCGAAATCCATAGGGATATCGAAATCCATAGGGATATCGAAATCCATAAGGATATCGAAATCCATAGGGATATCGAAATCCAAATGGATATCGATATAGAAATAATACATATGGATATCGAAAACCATATGGATATCGAAATCCATAGGGATATCGAAATCGATATGGATATTGAAATCGATATGGATATCGAAATCCATAGGGATATCGAAATCGAAATGGATATCGAAACCGATATGGATATCGAAACCGATATGGATATCGAAACCGATATGGATATCAAAATCCATATGGATATCGAAATCCAGAGGGATATTGAAATTGATATGGATAACGAAATCCATAGGGATATCGAAACCGATATGGATACCGAAATCGATATGGTTATTGAAATCCATATGGATATCGAAATCCATGGGGATACCGAAATCGATATGGATATCGAAATCCATAGGGATATCGAAATCCATAGGGATATCGAAATCCATAGGGATATCGAAAACCATAGGGATATCGAAGTCGATATGGATGCCGAAATGAATATGGATATCGAAATCCATAGGTATATCGAAATCCATAGGGATATCGAAATCGATATGGATATCGAAATCCAGAGGGATATCGAAATCCATAAGGATATTGAAATCGATATGGATAACACAATCCATGGGGATATCGAAATCGATATGGATATTGAAATCGATATGGATATCGAAATATACCATAGGGATATCGAAATCGATATGGATATTGAAATCGATATGGATATCATAATCGATATGGATATCCAAATCCATAGGGATATCGAAATCCAAAGGGATATTGAAATCCATATGGATATCGAAATCCAGAGGGATATTGAAATTGATACGGATAACGAAATCCATAGGGATATCGAAATCGATATGGTTATCGAAATCCATATGGATATCAAAATCCATGGGGATACCGAAATCGATATGGATATCGAAATCCATAGGGATATCGAAATCCCTAGGGATATCGAAAACCATATGGATATCGAAATCGATATGGATGCCGAAATGAATATGGATATCGAAATCCATAGGTATATCGAAATCCATAGGGATATCGAAATCCATATGGATATCGAAATCCATAGGAATATCGAAATCGATATGGATACCAAAATCCATAGGGATATCGAAATCGATTTGGATATCAAAATCCATATGGATATCGAAATCCATATGGATATCGAAATCGATATGGATATCGAAATCGATATGGATATCGAAATCCATACGGATATCGAAATCCATAGGGATATCGAAATCGATATGGATATCGAAATCCATAGGGATATCGAAATCGAAATGGATATCGATATGATATCGAAATCATTAGGGATACCGAAATCCATATAGATATCGAAATCCATTGGGATACCGAAATCGATATGGATATCGAAATCCATAGGGATATCGAAATCCATAGGGATATCGAAATCGAAATGGATATTGATATAGAAATCATTAGGGATACCGAAATCGATATGGATATCGAAATCGATATGGATATCGAAATCCATAGGGATATCGAAATCGAAATGGATATCGAAATCCATAGGATATCGAAATCCATAGGGATATCGAAATCGATATGGATATTTCGAAATCATATGGATATCGAAATATCCATATGGATATCGAAATCCATATGGATATCGAAATCCATAGGGATATCGAAATCCATATTCCATATTCGAATTCCATAGGGATATCGAAATCGATATGGATACCCAAATCGATATGGATATCGAAATCCATACGGATGTCGAAATACAAAGGGATATCGAAATCGATATGGATATCGAAATCCATAGGGATATCGAAATCGAAATGGATATCGATATAGAAATCATTAGGGATACCGAAATCGATATGGATATCGAAATCCATATGGATATCGAAATCCATAGGGATATCGAAATCCATAGGGATATCGAAATCCATAGGGATATCGAAATCGAAATGGATATTGATATAGAAATAATTAGGGATACCGAAATCGATATGGATATCGAAATCGATATGGATATCGAAATCCATAGGGATATCGAAATCGAAATGGATATCGCTATAGAAATCATTAGGGATACCGAAATCGATATGGATATCGAAATCCATATGGATATCGAAATCCATATGGATATCGAAATCCATAGGGATATCGAAATCCATATGGATATCGAAATCCATAGGGATATCGAAATCGATATGGATATCGAAATCCATAGGGATATCGAAATCGATATGGATATCGAAATCGATATGGATATCGAAATCATTAGGGATACCGAAATCGATATGGATATTGAAATCCATATGGGATACCGAAATCGATAGGGATATCGAAATCCATAGGGATATCGAAATCCATAGGGATATCGAAATCGAAATGGATATTGATATAGAAATAATTAGGGATACCGAAATCGATATGGATATCGAAATCGATATGAATATCGAAATCCATAGGGATATCGAAATCGAAATGGATATCGCTATAGAAATCATTAGGGATACCGAAATCGATATGGATATCGAAATCCATATGGATATCGAAATCCATAGGGATATCGAAATCGATATGGATATTGAAATCGATATGGATACCGAAATTGATATGGATATCGAAATCCATAGGGATATCGAAATCGATAGGGATATCGAAATCCAATGGATAGGGATATCGATATGGATATCGAAATCAATATGGATATTGAAATCGATATGGATATCGAAATGGATATTGAAATCCATAGGGATATCGAAATCGATATGGATTTCGAAATCCATAGGGATATCGAAATCGATATGGATACCCAAATCGATATGGATATCGAAATCCATACGGATATCGAAATCCAAAGGGATATCGAAATCGATATGGATATCGAAATCCATAGGGATATCGAAATCGAAATGGATATCGCTATAGAAATCATTAGGGATACCGAAATCGATATGCATATCGAAATCCATATGGATATCGAAATCCATATGGATATCGAAATCCATATGGATATCGAAATCCATATGGATATCGAAATCCATATGGATATCGAAATCCATATGGATATTGAAATCCATCGGGATACCGAAATCGATAGGGATATCGAAATCCATAGGGATATCGAAATCCATAGGGATATCGAAATCGAAATGGATATTGATATAGAAATAATTAGGGACACCGAAATCGATATGGATATCGAAATCGATATGGATATCGAAATCCATAGGGATATCGAAATCGAAATGGATATCGCTATAGAAATCATTAGGGATACCGAAATCGATATGGATATCGAAATCCATATGGATATCGAAATCCATATCCATACGGATATCGAAATCCATAGGGATATCGAAATCCATAGGGATATCGAAATCGAAATGGATATCGATATAGAAATCATTAGAGATATCGAAATCCATATGGATATCCAAAACCATATGGATATCGAAATCCATATGGATATCGAAATCCATAGGAATATCGAAATCGATATGGATACCAAAATCCATAGGGATATCGAAATCGATTTGGATATCAAAATCCATAGGGATATCGAAATCGATATGGATACCCAAATCGATATGGATATCGAAATCCATAGGGATATCGAAATCCATATTCCATATTCGAATTCCAGAGGGATATCGAAATCGATATGGATACCCAAATCGATATGGATATCGAAATCCATACGGATGTCGAAATCCAAAGGGATATCGAAATCGATATGGATATCGAAATCCATAGGGATATCGAAATCGAAATGGATATCGATATAGAAATCATTAGGGATACCGAAATCGATATAAATATTGAAATCCATTGGGATACCGAAATCGATAGGAATATCGAAATCCATAGGGATATCGAAATCCATAGGGATATCGAAATCGAAATGGATATTGATATAGAAATAATTAGGGATACCGAAATCGATATGGATATCGAAATCGATATGGATATCGAAATCCATAGGGATATCGAAATCGAAATGGATATCGCTATAGAAATCATTAGGGATACCGAAATCGATATGGATATCGAAATCCATATGGATATGGAAATCCATATCCATATGGATATCGAAATCCATAGGGATATCGAAATCGATATGGATATCGAAATCGATATGGATATCGAAATCGAAATGGATATCGAAATCCTTATGGGATATCAAAATCGATATGGATATTTAAATCGATATGGTATGCCGAAATCGATATGGATATCGAAATCCATATGGATATCGAAATCCATACGGATATTGAAATCAATAGGGATATCGAAATCCAGAGGGATATCGATATAGAAATCATTAGAGATATCGAAATCCATATGGATATCGAAAACCATATGGATATTGAAATCCATAGGGATATCGAAATCCATATTCCATATTCGAATTCCAGAGGGATATCGAAATCGATACCCAAATCGATATGGATATCGAAATCCATACGGATATCGAAATCCAAAGGGATATCGAAATCGATATGGATATCGAAATCCATAGGGATATCGAAATCGAAATGGATATCGCTATAGAAATTTAGGGATATCGAAATCGATATGGATATCGAAATCATATGGATATCGAAACCATTAGGGATACCGAAATCGATATGCATATCGAAATCCATATGGATATCGAAATCCATATGGATATCGAAATCCATATGGATATCGAAATCCATATGGATATCGAAATCCATATGGATATCGAAATCCATATGGATATCGAAATCGATAGGGATACCGAAATCGATAGGGATATCGAAATCCATAGAGTTATCGAAATCCATAGGGATATCGAAATCGAAATGGATATTGATATAGAAATAATTAGGGACACCGAAATCGATATGGATATCGAAATCGATATGGATATCGAAATCCATAGGGATATCGAAATCGAAATGGATATCGCTATAGAAATCATTAGGGATACCGAAATCGATATGGATATCGAAATCCATATGGATATGGAAATCCATATCCATACGGATATCGAAATCCATAGGGATATCGAAATCCATAGGGATATCGAAATCGAAATGGATATCGATATAGAAATCATTAGAGATATCGAAATCCATATGGATATCCAAAACCATATGGATATCGAAATCCATAGGGATATCGAAATCGATATGGATATTGAAATCGATATGGATAACACAATCCATGGGGATATCGAAATCGATATGGATATCGAAATCGATATGGATATCGAAATCCATAGAGATATTGAAATCGAAATGGATATCGCTATAGAAATCATTAGGGATACCGAAATCGATATGGATATCGAAATCCATAGGGATATCGAAATCAATAGGGATATCGAATTCGATATGGATATCAAAATCGATATGGATATCAAAATCCATAGGGATATCGAAATCGATATGGATACCTAAATCGATATGGATATCGAAATCCATAGGGATATCGAAATCCATATTCCATATTCGAATTCCAGAGGGATATCGAAATCGATACCCAAATCGATATGGATATCGAAATCCATAGGTATATCGAAATCCATAGGGATATCGAAATCCATATGGATATCGAAATCCATAGGAATATCAAAATCGATATGGATATCCATAGGGATATCGAAATCGATTTGGATATCAAAATCCATAGGGATATCGAAATCGATATGGATACCCAAATCGATATGGATATCGAAATCCATAGGGATATCGAAATCCATATTCCATATTCGAATTCCAGAGGGATATCGAAATCGATATGGATACCCAAATCGATATGGATATCGAAATCCATACGGATGTCGAAATCCAAAGGGATATCGAAATCGATATGGATATCGAAATCCATAGGGATATCGAAATCGAAATGGATATCGATATAGAAATCATTAGGGATACCGAAATCGATATAAATATTGAAATCCATTTGGATACCGAAATCGATAGGGATATCGAAATCCATAGGGATATCGAAATCCATAGGGATATCGAAATCGAAATGGATATTGATATAGAAATAATTAGGGATACCGAAATCGATATGGATATCGAAATCGATATGAATATCGAAATCCATAGGGATATCGAAATCGAAATGGATATCGCTATAGAAATCATTAGGGATACCGAAATCGATATGGATATCGAAATCCATATGGATATCGAAATCCATATGGATATCGAAATCCATAGGGATATCGAAATCGATATGGATATTGAAATCGAAATGGATATCGAAATCCTTAGGGATATCAAAATCGATATGGATATTTAAATCGATATGGATGCCGAAATTGATATGGATATCGAAATCCATACGGATATTGAAATCAATAGGGATATCGAAATCCAGAGGGATATCGATATAGAAATCATTAGAGATATCGAAATCCATATGGATATCGAAAACCATATGGATATTGAAATCCATAGGGATATCGAAATCCATATTCCATATTCGAATTCCAGAGGGATATCGAAATCGATAGGATATCAAATATGGTATCGAAATCGATATGGATATCGAAATCCATACGGATATCGAAATCCAAAGGGATATCGAAATCGATATGTATATCGAAATCCATATGGATATCGAAATCGAAATGGATATCGCTATAGAAATCATTAGGGATACCGAAATCGATATGGATATCGAAATCCATATGGATATCGAAATCCATATGGATATCGAAATCCATATGGATATCGAAATCCATATGGATATCGAAATCCATATGGATATCGAAATCCATATGGATATCGAAATCCATATGGATATCGAAATCCATATGGATATCGAAATCCATATGGATATCGAAATCCATATGGATATCGAAATCCATAGGGATATCGAAATCCGATAGATAGGGATATCGAAATCCATAGGGATATCGAAATCCATAGGGATATCGAAATCGATATGGATATCTATATGGATATCGAAATATAGGGACACCGAAATCGATATGGATATCGAAATCGATATGGATATCGAAATCGATATGGATATCGAAATCCATATGGATATCGAAATCGAAATGGATATCGCTATAGAAATCATTAGGGATACCGAAATCGATATGGATATCGAAATCCATATGGATATCGAAATCCATATCCATACGGATATCGAAATCCATAGGGATATCGAAATCCATAGGGATATCGAAATCGAAATGGATATCGAAATGGATATCGATATCGAAATCTATGGATATCGAAATCGATATGGGATATCGAAATCCATATGGATATCGAAATCCATATGGATATCGAAATCCATATGGATATCGAAATCCATAGGGATATCGAAATCGATATGGATACCAAAATCCATAGGGATATCGAAATCGATTTGGATATCAAAATCCATAGGGATATCGAAATCGATATGGATACCCAAATCGATATGGATATCGAAATCCATAGGGATATCGAAATCCATATTGGATATTCGAAATCCATAGGGATATCGAAATCGATATGGATAATATCGAAATCGATATGGATATCGAAATCCATACGGATATCGAAATCCAAAGGGATATCGAAATCGATATGGATATCGAAATCCATAGGGATATCGAAATCGAAATGGATATCGATATAGAAATCATTAGGGATACCGAAATCGATATAGATATTGAAATCCATATGGGATACCGAAATCGATAGGGATATCGAAAGGATATCGAAATCCATAGGGATATCGAAATCCATAGGGATATCGAAATCGAAATGGATATTGATATAGAAATAATTAGGGATACCGAAATCGATATGGATATCGAAATCGATATGGATATCGAAATCCATAGGGATATCGAAATCGAAATGGATATCGCTATAGAAATCATTAGGGATACCGAAATCGATATGGATATCGAAATCCATATGGATATGGAAATCCATATCCATATGGATATCGAAATCCATAGGGATATCGAAATCGATATGGATATTGAAATCGAAATGGATATCGAAATCCATAGGGATATCGAAATCGATATGGATATTTAAATCGATATGGATGCCGAAATTGATATGGATATCGAAATCCATACGGATATTGAAATCAATAGGGATATCGAAATCCATAGAGGATATCGATATCGAAATCATTAGGGATATCGAAATCCATATGGATATCGAAAACCATATGGATATTGAAATCCATAGGGATATCGAAATCCATATGGATATCGAAATCCATATGGATATCGAAATCCATAGGGATATCGAAATCGATATGGATACCCAAATCGATATGGATATCGAAATCCATACGGATATCGAAATCCATAGGGATATCGAAATCGATATGGATATCGAAATCCATAGGGATATCGAAATCGAAATGGATATCGCTATAGAAATCATTAGGGATACCGAAATCGATATGGATATCGAAATCCATATATGGATATCGAAATCCATATGGATATCGAAATCCATATGGATATCGAAATCCATATGGATATCGAAATCCATATGGATATCGAAATCCATATGGATATCGAAATCCATCGGGATACCGAAATCGATAGGGATATCGAAATCCATAGGGTTATCGAAATCCATAGGGATATCGAAATCGAAATGGATATCGATATAGAAATAATTAGGGACACCGAAATCGATATGGATATCGAAATCGATATGGATATCGAAATCCATAGGGATATCGAAATCGAAATGGATATCGCTATAGAAATCATTAGGGATACCGAAATCGATATGGATATCGAAATCCATATGGATATCGAAATCCATATCCATACGGATATCGAAATCCATAGGGATATCGAAATCCATAGGGATATCGAAATCGAAATGGATATCGAAATAGAAATCATTAGGATATCGAAATCGATATGGATATCGAAATCCATATGGATATCGAAATCCATAGGGATATCGAAATCGATATGGATATTGAAATCGATATGGATATCGAAATCCATAGGGATATCGAAATCGATATGGATATCGAAATCCATAGGGATATCGAAATCCATAGGGATATCGAAATCGAAATGGATATCGATATCGAAATGGATATCGATATTAGGGATACCGAAATCGATATGGATATCGAAATCGATATGGATATCGAAATCAATAGGGATATCGAAATCCATATGGATATCGAAATCGATATGGATATCGAAATCCATAGGGATATCGAAATCGATATGGATACCGAAATCGATATGGATATCGAAATCCATAGGGATATCGAAATCCATATTGGATATTCGAAATCCAGATGGATATCGAAATCATATGGGATACCGAAATCGATATGGATATCGAAATCCATAGGGATATCGAAATCCATAGGGATATCGAAGTCTATAGGGATATCGAAATCCATAGGGATATCGAAATCGATATGGATACCAAAATCCATAGGGATATCGAAATCGATATGGATATCGAGATCCATAGGGATATCAAAATCGATATGGATATCGAAATCCATAAGGATACCTAAATCGATAAGGATATCGAAATCCATATTCCATATTCGAAATCCATAGGGATATCGAAATCGATATGGATATCGAAATCGATATGGATATCGAAATCCATACGGATGTCGAAATCCATAGGGATATCGAAATCGATATGGATATCGAAATCCATAGGGATATCGAAATCGAAATGGATATCGATATAGAAATCATTAGGGATACCGAAATCGATATATGATATTGAAATCCATATGGGATACCGAAATCCATATAGGGATATCGAAATCCATAGGGATATCGAAATCCATAGGGATATCGAAATCGAAATGGATATTGAAATCGAAATGGATATCGAAATCCATAGGGATATCAAAATCGATATGGATATTTAAATCGATATGGATACCGAAATTGATATGGATATCGAAATCCATACGGATATTGAAATCAATAGGGATATCGAAATCCAGAGGATATCGAAATAGAGGATATCGAATTAGAGATATCGAAATCCATATGGATATCGAAAACCATATGGATATCGAAATCCATAGGGATATCGAAATCCATATTCGATATTCGAAATCCAGAGGGATATCGAAATCAGGATACCGAAATCGATATGGATATCGAAATCCATATGGATATTGAAATCATTAGAGATATCGAAATCCATATGGATATCGAAAACCATATGGATATTGAAATCCATAGGGATATCGAAATCCATATTCCATATTCGAATTCCAGAGGGATATCGAAATCGATACCCAAATCGATATGGATATCGAAATCCATAGGGATATCGAAATCCATAGGGATATCGAAATCCATATGGATATCGAAATCCATAGGAATATCGAAATCGATATGGATACCAAAATCCATAGGGATATCGAAATCGATTTGGATATCAAAATCCATAGGGATATCGAAATCGATATGGATACCCAAATCGATATGGATATCGAAATCCATAGGGATATCGAAATCCATATTCCATATTCGAATTCCAGAGGGATATCGAAATCGATATGGATACCCAAATCGATATGGATATCGAAATCCATACGGATGTCGAAATCCAAAGGGATATCGAAATCGATATGGATATCGAAATCCATAGGAATATCGAAATCGATATGGATACCAAAATCCATAGGGATATCGAAATCGATATGGATACCTAAATCGATATGGATATCGAAATCCATAGGGATATCGAAATCCATATTCCATATTCGAATTCCAGAGGGATATCGAAATCGATACCCAAATCGATATGGATATCGAAATCCATAGGTATATCGAAATCCATAGGGATATCGAAATCCATATGGATATCGAAATCCATAGGAATATCGAAATCGATATGGATACCAAAATCCATAGGGATATCGAAATCGATTTGGATATCAAAATCCATAGGGATATCGAAATCGATATGGATACCCAAATCGATATGGATATCGAAATCCATAGGGATATCGAAATCCATATTCCATATTCGAATTCCAGAGGGATATCGAAATCGATATGGATACCCAAATCGATATGGATATCGAAATCCATACGGATGTCGAAATCCAAAGGGATATCGAAATCGATATGGATATCGAAATCCATAGGGATATCGAAATCGAAATGGATATCGATATAGAAATCATAGAAATCGAAATCGATAGGGATACCGAAATCGATATAAATATTGAAATCCATTGGGATACCGAAATCGATAGGGATATCGAAATCCATAGGGATATCGAAATCCATAGGGATATCGAAATCGAAATGGATATTGAAATCGAAATGGATATCGAAATCCTTAGGGATATCAAAATCGATATGGATATTTAAATCGATATGGATGCCGAAATTGATATGGATATCGAAATCCATACGGATATTGAAATCAATAGGGATATCGAAATCCAGAGGGATATCGATATAGAAATCATTAGGGATATCGAAATCCATATGGATATCCGAAATCCATATGGATATCGAAATCGATATGGATATCGAAATCCATATGGATATCGAAATCGATATGGATAACGCAATCCATGGGGATATCGAAATCGATATGGATATCGAAATCGATATGGATATCGAAATCCATAGGGATATTGAAATCGAAATGGATATCGCTATAGAAATCATTAGGGATACCGAAATCGATATGGATATCGAAATCCATATGGATATCGAAATCCATGGATATCGAAATCCATACGGATATCGAAATCCATAGGGATATCGAAATCCATAGGGATATCGAAATCGAAATGGATATCGATATATGGATATCGAAATCATTAGAGATATCGAAATCCATATGGATATCCAAAACCATATGGATATCGAAATCCATAGGGATATCGAAATCGATATGGATATTGAAATCGATATGGATATCGAAATCCATAGGGATATCGAAATCGATATGGATATCGAAATCGATATGGATATCGAAATCCATAGGGATATTGAAATCGAAATGGATATCGATATAGAAATCATTAGGGATACCGAAATCGATATGTATATCGAAATCCATATGGATATCGAAATCCATATGGATATCGAAATCCATAGGGATATCGAAATCGATATGGATATTGAAATCGAAATGGATATCGAAATCCTTAGGGATATGAAAATCGATATGGATATTTAAATCGATATGGATGCCGAAATTGATATGGATATCGAAATCCATACGGATATTGAAATCAATAGGGATATCGAAATCCAGAGGGATATCGATATAGAAATCATTAGAGATATCGAAATCCATATGGATATCGAAAACCATATGGATATTGAAATCCATAGGGATATCGAAATCCATATTCCATATTCGAATTCCAGAGGGATATCGAAATCGATACCCAAATCGATATGGATATCGAAATCCATACGGATATTGAAATCATTAGAGATATCGAAATCCATATGGATATCGAAAACCATATGGATATTGAAATCCATAGGGATATCGAAATCCATATTCCATATTCGAATTCCAGAGGGATATCGAAATCGATACCCAAATCGATATGGATATCGAAATCCATACGGATATCGAAATCCAAAGGGATATCGAAATCGATATGGATATCGAAATCCATAGGGATATCGAAATCGAAATGGATATCGCTATAGAAATCATTAGGGATACCGAAATCGATATGCATATCGAAATCCATATGGATATCGAAATCCATATGGATATCGAAATCCATATGGATATCGAAATCCATATGGATATCGAAATCCATATGGATATCGAAATCCATATGGATATCGAAATCCATATGGATATCGAAATCCATATGGATATCGAAATCCATATGGATATTGAAATCCATCGGGATACCGAAATCGATAGGGATATCGAAATCCATAGAGTTATCGAAATCCATAGGGATATCGAAATCGAAATGGATATTGATATAGAAATAATTAGGGACACCGAAATCGATATGGATATCGAAATCGATATGGATATCGAAATCCATAGGGATATCGAAATCGAAATGGATATCGCTATAGAAATCATTAGGGATACCGAAATCGATATGGATATCGAAATCCATATGGATATGGAAATCCATATCCATACGGATATCGAAATCCATAGGGATATCGAAATCCATAGGGATATCGAAATCGAAATGGATATCGATATAGAAATCATTAGAGATATCGAAATCCATATGGATATCCAAAACCATATGGATATCGAAATCCATATGGATATCGAAATCCATAGGAATATCGAAATCGATATGGATACCAAAATCCATAGGGATATCGAAATCGATTTGGATATCAAAATCCATAGGGATATCGAAATCGATATGGATACCCAAATCGATATGGATATCGAAATCCATAGGGATATCGAAATCCATATTCCATATTCGAATTCCAGAGGGATATCGAAATCGATATGGATACCCAAATCGATATGGATATCGAAATCCATACGGATGTCGAAATCCAAAGGGATATCGAAATCGATATGGATATCGAAATCCATAGGGATATCGAAATCGAAATGGATATCGATATAGAAATCATTAGGGATACCGAAATCGATATAAATATTGAAATCCATTGGGATACCGAAATCGATAGGGATATCGAAATCCATAGGGATATCGAAATCCATAGGGATATCGAAATCGAAATGGATATTGATATAGAAATAATTAGGGATACCGAAATCGATATGGATATCGAAATCGATATGAATATCGAAATCCATAGGGAAATCGAAATCGAATGAATGGATATCGCTATAGAAATCATTAGGGATACCGAAATCGATATGGATATCGAAATCCATATGGATTATGGATATCCATATCCATATGGATATCGAAATCCATAGGGATATCGAAATCGATATGGATATTGAAATCGAAATGGATATCGAAATCCTTAGGGATATCAAAATCGATATGGATATTTAAATCGATATGGATGCCGAAATTGATATGGATATCGAAATCCATACGGATATTGAAATCAATAGGGATATCGAAATCCAGAGGGATATCGATATGATATGAAATCATTAGGGATATCGAAATCCATATGGATATCGAAAACCATATGGATATTGAAATCCATAGGGATATCGAAATCCATATTCGATATTCGAAATCCAGAGGGATATCGAAATCGATAGGCTCGAAATCGATATGGATATCGAAATCCATACGGATATCGAAATCCATAGGGATATCGAAATCGATATGGATATCGAAATCGATATGGATATCGAAATCCATAGGGATATCGAAATCGAAATGGATATCGCTATAGAAATCATTAGGGATACCGAAATCGATATGCATATCGAAATCCATATGGATATCGAAATCCATATGGATATTGAAATCCATAGGGATACCGAAATCGATAGGGATATCGAAATCCATAGAGTTATCGAAATCCATAGGGATATCGAAATCAAATCGAAATGGATATTGATATAGAAATAATTAGGGACACCGAAATCGATATGGATATCGAAATCGATATGGATATCGAAATCCATAGGGATATCGAAATCGAAATGGATATCGCTATAGAAATCATTAGGGATACCGAAATCGATATGGAAATCCATATCCATACGGATATCGAAATCCATAGGGATATCGAAATCCATAGGGATATCGAAATCGATATGGATATCGAAATCCATATGGATATCGAAATCCATAGGGATATCGAAATCAATAGGGATATCGAAATCGATATGGATATCAAAATCGATATGGATATCAAAATCCATAGGGATATCGAAATCGATATGGATACCTAAATCGATATGGATATCGAAATCCATAGGGATATCGAAATCCATATTCCATATTCGAAATCCAGAGGGATATCGAAATCGATATGGATATCGAAACCAAAGGATCGATATGGATATCGAAATCCATACGGATATCGAAATCCAAAGGGATATCGAAATCGATATGGATATCGAAATCCATAGGGATATCGAAATCGATATGGATATTGAAATCGATATGGATAACACAATCCATGGGGATATCGAAATCGATATGGATATCGAAATCGATATGGATATCGAAATCAATAGAGATATCGAAATCGAAATGGATATCACTATAGAAATCATTAGGGATACCGAAATCGATATGGATATCGAAATCCATAGGGATATCGAAATCCATAGGGATATCGAAATCCATAGGGATATCGAAATCGATATGGATATCAAAATCGATATGGATATCAAAATCCATAGGGATATCGAAATCGATATGGATACCTAAATCGATATGGATATCGAAATCCATAGGGATATCGAAATCCATATTCCATATTCGAATTCCAGAGGGATATCGAAATCGATACCCAAATCGATATGGATATCGAAATCCATACGGATATCGAAATCCAAAGGGATATCGAAATCGATATGGATATCGAAATCCATAGGGATATCGAAATCGAAATGGATATCGATATAGAAATCATTAGGGATACCGAAATCGATATGCATATCGAAATCCATATGGATATCGAAATCCATATGGATATCGAAATCCATATGGATATCGAAATCCATATGGATATTGAAATCGATATGGATATCGAAATCCATTGGGATACCGAAATCGATAGGGATATCGAAATCCATAGGGATATCGAAATCCATAGGGATATCGAAATCCATAGGGATATCGAAATCGAAATGGATATTGATATAGAAATAATAAGGATACCGAAATCGATATGGATATCGAAATCGATATGGATATCGAAATCCATAGGGATATCGAAATCCATATGGATATCGAAATCGAAATGGATATCGAAATCCATATGGATATCGAAATCGATATGGATATCGAAATCGATATGGATATGGATATCGAAAATCATGGATATGGATATCGAAATCCATATGGATATCGAAATCCATAGGGATATCGAAATCGATATGGATATTGAAATCGAAATGGATATCGAAATCCTTAGGGATATCAAAATCGATATGGATATTTAAATCGATATGGATGCCGAAATTGATATGGATATCGAAATCCATACGGATATTGAAATCAATAGGGATATCGAAATCCAGAGGGATATCGATATACAAATCATTAGGGATATCGAAATCCATATGGATATCGAATCGAAATCCATATGGATATTGAAATCCATAGGGATATCGAAATCCATATTCCATATTCGAAATCCATAGGGATATCGAAATCGATAGTACCGAAATCGATATGGATATCGAAATCCATACGGATATCGAAATCCAAAGGGATATCGAAATCGATATGGATATCGAAATCCATAGGGATATCGAAATCGAAATGGATATCGCTATAGAAATCATTAGGGATACCGAAATCGATATGCATATCGAAATCCATATGGATATCGAAATCCATATGGATATCAAATATGGATATCGAAATCCATATGGATATCGAAATCCATATGGATATCGAAATCCATATGGATATCGAAATCCATATGGATATCGAAATCCATAGGGATACCGAAATCGATAGGGATATCGAAATCCATAGGGATATCGAAATCCATAGGGATATCGAAATCGAAATGGATATTGATATAGAAATAATTAGGGACACCGAAATCGATATGGATATCGAAATCGATATGGATATCGAAATCCATAGGGATATCGAAATCGAAATGGATATCGCTATAGAAATCATTAGGGATACCGAAATCGATATGGATATCGAAATCCATATGGATAGAAAATCGATATCCATACGGATATCGAAATCCATAGGGATATCGAAATCCATAGGGATATCGAAATCGAAATGGATATCGATATAGAAATCATTAGAGATATCGAAATCCATATGGATATCCAAAACCATATTGATATCGAAATCCATAGGGATATCGAAATCGATATGGATATTGAAATCGATATGGATAACACAATCCATGGGGATATCGAAATCGATATGGATATCGAAATCGATATGGATATCGAAATCCATAGAGATATCGAAATCGAAATGGATATCGCTATAGAAATCATTAGGGATACCGAAATCGATATGGATATCGAAATCCATAGGGATATCGAAATCAATAGGGATATCGAAATCCAGAGGGATATCGAAATCCATAGGGATATTGAAATCGATATGGATAACACAATCCATGGGGATATCGAAATCGATATGGATATCGAAATCGATATGGATATCGAAATCGATATGGATATCGAAATCCATAGAGATATCGAAATCGAAATGGATATCGCTATAGAAATCATTAGGGATACCGAAATCGATATGGATATCGAAATCCATATGGATATTGAAATCCATATGGATATCGAAATCCATAGGGATATCGAAATCGATATGGATACTGAAACCGATATGGATAACACAATCCATGGGGATATCGAAATCGATATGGATATCGAAATCCATAGGGATATCGAAATCGATAGGATATCGAAATCGAAAAGGATATTGATATAGAAATAATTAGGGATACCGAAATCGATATGGATATCGAAATCGATATGGATATCGAAATCCATAGGGATATCGAAATCGAAATGGATATCGCTATAGAAATCATTAGGGATACCGAAATCGATATGGATATCGAAATCCATATGGATATCGAAATCCATATGGATATCGAAATCCATAGGGATATCGAAATCGATATGGATATCAAAATCGATATGGATATCAAAATCCATAGGGATATCGAAATCGATATGGATATCAAAATCCATAGGGATATCGAAATCGATATGGATACCCAAATCGATATGGATACCCAAATCGATATGGATATCGAAATCCATAGGGATATCGAAATCCATATTCCATATTCGAATTCCAGAGGGATATCGAAATCGATATGGATACCCAAATCGATATGGATATCGAAATCCAAAGGGATATCGAAATCGATATGGATATCGAAATCCATAGGGATATCGAAATCGAAATGGATATGCATATCGAAATCCATATGGATATCGAAATCCATATGGATATCGAAATCCATATGGATATCGAAATCCAAATGGATATCGAAATCCATATGGATATCGAAATCCATATGGATATCGAAATCCATATGGATATTGAAATCCATTGGGATACCGAAATCGATAGGGATATCGAAATCGAAATGGATATCGCTATAGAAATCATTAGGGTTACCGAAATCGATATGGATATCGAAATCCATATGGATATCGAAATCCATAGGGATATCGAAATCGATATGGATATCAAAATCCATAGGGATATCGAAATCGATATGGATATCAAAATCCATAGGGATATCGAAATCGATATGGATACCCAAATCGATATGGATATCGAAATCCATATGGATATGGAAATCCATATCCATATGGATATCGAAATCCATAGGGATATCGAAATCGATATGGATATTGAAATCGAAATGGATATCGAAATCCATAGGGATATCAAAATCGATATGGATATTTAAATCGATATGGATATCAAAATCCATAGGGATATCGAAATTGATATGGATATCGAAATCCATACGGATATTGAAATCCATAGGGATACCGAAATCGATAGGGATATCGAAATCCATAGGGTTATCGAAATCCATAGGGATATCGAAATCGAAATGGATATTGATATAGAAATAATTAGGGACACCGAAATCGATATGGATATCGAAATCCATAGGGATATCGAAATCGATATGGATATCGAAATCGATATGGATATCGAAATCCATAGGGATATCGAAGTCGATATGGATATCGAAATCGATATGGATATCGAAATCCATAGGGATATCGAAATCGAAATGGATATCGATATAGAAATCATTAGGGATACCGAAATCGATATGCATATCGAAATCCATATGGATATCGAAATCCATATGGATATCGAAATCCATATGGATATCGAAATCCATATGGATATCGAAATCCATATGGATATCGAAATCCATATGGATATCGAAATCCATAGGGATACCGAAATCGATAGGGATATCGAAATCCATAGGGATATCGAAATCCATAGGGATATCGAAATCGATATGGATATCGAAATCGATATGGATATCGAAATCCGTAGGGATATCGAAATCGATATGGATATCGAAATCCATATGGATATCGAAATCCATAGGGATATCGAAATCCATATTCGATATTCGAAATCCATAGGGATATCGAAATCGATATGGATACCCAAATCGATATGGATATCGAAATCCAAATGGATATCGAAATCGATATGGATATCGAAATCCATAGGGATATCGAAATCGAAATGGATATGCATATCGAAATCCATATGGATATCGAAATCCATATGGATATCGATATGCATATCCATTTCGATTTCGAAATCCATAGGGATATCGAATTCGATATGGATATCAAAATCGATATGGATATCAAAATCCATAGGGATATCGAAATCGATATGGATACCTAAATCGATATGGATATCGAAATCCATAGGGATATCGAAATCCATATTCCATATTCGAATTCCAGAGGGATATCGAAATCGATACCCAAATCGATATGGATATCGAAATCCATACGGATATCGAAATCCAAAGGGATATCGAAATCGATATGGATATCGAAATCCATAGGGATATCGAAATCGAAATGGATATCGATATAGAAATCATTAGGGATACCGAAATCGATATGCATATCGAAATCCATATGGATATCGAAATCCATATGGATATCGAAATCCATATGGATATCGAAATCCATATGGATATCAAAATCCATATGGATATTGAAATCCATTGGGATACCGAAATCCATAGGGATATCGAAATCGAAATGGATATTGATATAGAAATAATTAGGGATACCGAAATCGATATGGATATCGAAATCGATATGGATATCGAAATCCATAAGGATATCGAAATCGAAATGGATATCGCTATAGAAATCATTGGGGATACCGAAATCGATATGGATATCGAAATCCATATGGATATGGAAATCCATATCCATATGGATATCGAAATCCATAGGGATATCGAAATCGATATGGATATTGAAATCGAAATGGATATCGAAATCCTTAGGGATATCAAAATCGATATGGATATTTAAATCGATATGGATGCCGAAATTGATATGGATATCGAAATCCATACGGATATTGAAATCAATAGGGATATCGAAATCCATATGGATATAGAAATCGATATGGATATCGAAATCCATAGGGATATCGAAATCGATATGGATATTGAAATCCATAGGGATATCGAAATCCATATGGATATCGAAATCCATAGGGATATCGAAATCCAATGGGATATCGAAATTGATATGGATATCGAAATCCATAGGGATATCGAAATCGAAATGGATATCGATATAGAAATCATTAGGGATACCGAAATCGATATGGATATCGAAATCTATATGGATATCGAAATCGATATGGATACCGAAATCGATATGGATATCGAAATCCATAGGGATATCGAAATCGATATGGATATTGAAATCGATATGGATATCGAAATTCATATGGATATCGAAATCGATATGGATATCGAAATCCATAGGGATACCGAAATCGATAGAGATATCGAAATCCATAGAGATATCGAAATCCATAGGGATATCGAAATCGAAATGGATATTGATATAGAAATAATTAGGGGACACCGAAATCGATATGGATATCGAAATCGATATGGATATCGAAATCCATAGGGATATCGAAATCGAAATGGATATCGCTATAGAAATCATTAGGGATACCGAAATCGATATGGATATCGAAATCCATATGGATATGGAAATCCATATCCATACGGATATCGAAATCCATAGGGATATCGAAATCCATAGGGATATCGAAATCGAAATGGATATCGAAATCATAGGATATCGAAATTAGATGGATATCGAAATCCATATGGATATCGAAACCATATGGATATCGAAATCAATAGGGATATCGAAATCCAGAGGGATATCGAAATCCATAGGGATATTGAAATCGATATGGATAACACAATCCATGGGGATATCGAAATCGATATGGATATCGAAATCGATATGGATATCGAAATCCATAGGGATATCGAAATCGAAATGGATATCGCTATAGAAATCATTAGGGATACCGAAATCGATATGGATATCGAAATCCATAGGGATATCGAAATCCATAGGGATATCGAAATCCATAGGGATATCGAAATCCATAGGGATATCGAAATCCATAGGGATATCGAAATCGATATGGATATCGAAATCCATGGGGATATCGAAATCGATATGGATATCGAAATCCATATGGATATCGAAATCCATATGGATATCGAATCATGGATATCGAAATGGATATCGATATAGAAATCAATAGGGATATCGAAATCGATATGGATATCGAAATCCATAGGGATATCGAAATCCATATGGATATCGAAATCCATAGGGATATCGAAATCGATATGGATATCGAAATCCATGGGGATATCGAAATCGATATGGATATCGAAATCCATAGGGATATCGAAATCGAAATGGATATCGCTATAGAAATCATTAGGGATACCGAAATCGATATGGATATCGAAATCCATAGGGATATCGAAATCAATAGGGATATCGAAATCGATATGGATATGATATCGAAATCAATCCATGGGGATATCGAAATCGATATGGATATCGAAATCCATAGGGATATCGAAATCGATATGGATATCGAAATCCATAGGGATATCGAAATCCATATGGATATCGAAATCCATAGGGATATCGAAATCGATATGGATATCGAAATCCATGGGGATATCGAAATCGAAATGGATATCGAAATCCATATGGATATCGAAATCGATATGGATATCGAAATCCATATGGATATCGAAATCCATAGGGATATCGAAATCGATATGGATACCAAAATCGATATGGATATCGAAATCCATAGGGATATCGAAATCCATATGGATATCGAAATCCATAGGGATATCGAAATCGATATGGATACCGAAATCGATATGGATATCGAAATCCATACGGATATCGAAATCCATAGGGATATCGAAATCGATATGGATATCGAAATCCATAGGGATATCGAAATCGAAAAGGATATTGATATAGAAATAATTAGGGATACCGAAATCGATATGGATATCGAAATCGATATGGATATCGAAATCCATAGGGATATCGAAATCGAAATGGATATCGCTATAGAAATCATTAGGGATACCGAAATCGATATGGATATCGAAATCCATATGGATATTGAAATCCATATGGATATCGAAATCCATAGGGATATCGAAATCGATATGGATATCAAAATCGATATGGATATCAAAATCCATAGGGATATCGAAATCGATATGGATATCAAAATCCATAGGGATATCGAAATCGATATGGATACCCAAATCGATATGGATATCGAAATCCATAGGGATATCGAAATCCATATTCCATATTCGAATTCCAGAGGGATATCGAAATCGATATGGACACCCAAATCGATATGGATATCGAAATCCAAAGGGATATCGAAATCGATATGGATATTGAAATCCATAGGGATATCGACATCGAAATGGATATGCATATCGAAATCCATATGGATATCGAAATCCATATGGATATCGAAATCCATATGGATATCGAAATCCATATGGATATCGAAATCCATATGGATATCGAAATCCATATGGATATCGAAATCCATATGGATATCGAAATCTATAGGGATATCGAAATCGAAATGGATATCGAAATATGGATATCGAAATCGATATGCTATAGAAATCATTAGGGTTACCGAAATCGATATGGATATCGAAATCCATATGGATATCGAAATCCATATGGATATCGAAATCCATATGGATATCGAAATCCATAGGGATATCGAAATCGATATGGATATCAAAATCGATATGGATATCAAAATCCATAGGGATATCGAAATCGATATGGATATCAAAATCCATAGGGATATCGAAATCGATATGGATACCCAAATCGATATGGATATCGAAATCCATATGGATATGGAAATCCATGTCCATATGAATATCGAAATCCATAGGGATATCGAAATCGATATGGATATTGAAATCGATTTGGATATCGAAATCCATAGGGATATCAAAATCGATATGGATATTTAAATCGATATGGATATCAAAATCCATAGGGATATCGAAATTGATATGGATATCGAAATCCATACGGATATTGAAATCCATCGGGATACCGAAATCGATAGGGATATCGAAATCCATAGGGTTATCGAAATCCATAGGGATATCGAAATCGAAATGGATATTGATATAGAAATAATTAGGGACACCGAAATCGATATGGATATCGAAATCCATATGGATATCGATATGGATATCGAAATCCATATGGATATCGATATGGATATCGAAATCCATATGGATATGGAAATCCATGTCCATATGAATATCGAAATCCATAGGGATATCGAAATCGATATGGATATTGAAATCGATTTGGATATCGAAATCCATAGGGATATCAAAATCGATATGGATATTTAAATCGATATGGATATCAAAATCCATAGGGATATCGAAATTGATATGGATATCGAAATCCATACGGATATTGAAATCCATCGGGATACCGAAATCGATAGGGATATCGAAATCCATAGGGTTATCGAAATCCATAGGGATATCGAAATCGAAATGGATATTGATATAGAAATAATTAGGGACACCGAAATCGATATGGATATCGAAATCCATATGGATATCGAAATCCATAGGGATATCGAAATCGATATGGATATCGAAATCGATATGGATATCGAAATCCATAGGGATATCGAAATCGAAATGGATATCGATATAGAAATCATTAGGGATACCGAAATCGATATGCATATCGAAATCCATATGGATATCGAAATCCATATGGATATCGAAATCCATATGGATATCGAAATCCATATGGATATTGAAATCCATTGGGATACCGAAATCGATAGGGATATCGAAATCCATAGGGATATCCATAGGGATATCGAAATCGATATGGATATCAAAATCCATAGGGATATCGAAATCGATATGGATACCCAAATCGATATGGATATCGAAATCCATAGGGATATCGAAATCCATATTCCATATTCGAATTCCAGAGGGATATCGAAATCGATATGGATACCCAAATCGATATGGATATCGAAATCCAAATGGATATCGAAATCGATATGGATATCGAAATCCATAGGGATATCGAAATCGAAATGGATATGCATATCGAAATCCATATGGATATCGAAATCCATATGGATATCGAAATCCATATGGATATCGAAATCCATATGGATATCGAAATCCATATGGATATTGAAATCCATTGGGATACCGAAATCGATAGGGATATCGAAATCCATAGGGATATCGAAATCTATAGGGATATCGAAATCGAAATGGATATCGCTATAGAAATCATTAGGGATACCGAAATCGATATGGATATCGAAATCCATATGGATATCGAAATCCATATGGATATCGAAATCCATATGGATATCGAAATCCATATGGATATCGAAATCTATAGGGATATCGAAATCGATATGGATATCAAAATCGATATGGATATCAAAATCCATAGGGATATCGAAATCGATATGGATATCAAAATCCATAGGGATATCGAAATCGATATGGATACCCAAATCGATGTGGATATCGAAATCCATATGGATATGGAAATCCATGTCCATATGGATATCGAAATCCATAGGGATATCGAAATCGATATGGATATTGAAATCGAAATGGATATCGAAATCCATAGGGATATCAAAATCGATATGGATATTTAAATCGATATGGATATCAAAATCCATAGGGATATCGAAATCCATACGGATAGTGAAATCCATCGGGATACCGAAATCGATAGGGATATCGAAATCCATAGGGTTATCGAAATCCATAGGGATATCGAAATCGAAATGGATATTGATATAGAAATAATTAGGGACACCGAAATCGATATGGATATCGAAATCCATATGGATATCGAAATCCATAGGGATATCGAAATCGATATGGATATCGAAATCGATATGGATATCGAAATCCATAGGGATATCGAAATCGAAATGGATATCGATATAGAAATCATTAGGGATACCGAAATCGATATGGATATCGAAATCCATATGGATATCGAAATCCATATGGATATCGAAATCCATATGGATATCGAAATCCATATGGATATCGAAATCCATATGGATATCGAAATCCATATGGATATTGAAATCCATTGGGATACCGAAATCGATAGGGATATCGAAATCCATAGGGTTATCGAAATCCATAGGGATATCGAAATCGAAATGGATATTGATATAGAAATAATTAGGGACACCGAAATCGATATGGATATCGAAATCCATATGGATATCGAAATCCATAGGGATATCGAAATCGATATGGATATCGAAATCGATATGGATATCGAAATCGATATGGATATCGAAATCCATAGGTATATCGAAATCCATATTCCATTTTCGAATTCCAGAGGGATATCGAAATCGATATGGATACCCAAATCGATATGGATATCGAAATCCATACGGATATCGAAATCCAAAGGGATATCGAAATCGATATGGATATCGAAATCCATAGGGATATCGAAATCGAAATGGATATCGATATAGAAATAATTAGGGATACCGAAATCGATATGGATATCGAAATCCATATGGATATGGAAATCCATATCCATACGGATATCGAAATCCATAGGGATATCGAAATCCATAGGGATATCGAAATCGAAATGGATATCGATATAGAAATCATTAGAGATATCGAAATCCATATGGATATCCAAAACCATATGGATATCGAAATCCATAGGGATATCGAAATCGATATGGATATTGAAATCGATATGGATAACACAATCCATGGGGATATCGAAATCGATATGGATATCGAAATCGATATGGATATCGAAATCCATAGAGATATCGAAATCGAAATGGATATCGCTATAGAAATCATTAGGGATACCGAAATCGATATGGATATCGAAATCCATAGGGATATCGAAATCAATAGGGATATCGAAATCCAGAGGGATATCGAAATCCATAGGGATATTGAAATCGATATGTATAACACAATCCATGGGGATATCGAAATCGATATGGATATCGAAATCCATAGAGATATCGAAATCGAAATGGATATCGCTATAGAAATCATTAGGGATACCGAAATCGATATGGATATCGAAATCCATATGGATATCGAAATCCATATGGATATCGAAATCCATATGGATATCGAAATCCATAGGGATATCGAAATCGATATGGATACTGAAATCGATATGGATAACACAATCCATGGGGATATCGAAATCGATATGGATATCGAAATCCATAGAGATATCGAAATCGAAATGGATATCGCTATAGAAATCATTAGGGGTATCGAAATCGATATGGATATCGAAATCCATAGGGATATCGAAATCAATAGGGATATCGAAATCCAGAGGGATATTGAAATCGATATGGATAACACAATCCATGGGGATATCGAAATCGATATGGATATCGAAATCGATATGGATATCGAAATCGATATGGATATCGAAATCCATAGGGATATCGAAATCAATAGGGATATCGAAATCCAGAGGGATATCGAAATCCATAGGGATATTGAAATCGATATGGATAACACAATCCATGGGGATATCGAAATTGAAATGGATATCGCTAAAGAAATCATTAGGGATACCGAAATCGATATGGATATTGAAATCCATATGGATATTGAAATCCATATGGATATCGAAATCCATATGGATATCGAAATCCATAGCGATATCGAAATCGATATGGATACCCAAATCGATATGGATATCGAAATCCATAGGGATATCGAAATCCATATTCCATATTCGAATTCCATAGGGATATCGAAATCGATATGGATACCCAAATCGATATGGATATCGAAATCCATACGGATATCGAAATCCAAAGGGATATCGAAATCGATATGGATATCGAAATCCATAGGGATATCGAAATCGAAAAGGATATTGATATAGAAATAATTAGGGATACCGAAATCGATATGGATATCGAAATCGATATGGATATCGAAATCCATAGGGATATCGAAATCGAAATGGATATCGCTATAGAAATCATTAGGGATACCGAAATCGATATGGATATCGAAATCCATATGGATATCGAAATCCATATGGATATCGAAATCCATAGGGATATCGAAATCGATATGGATATCAAAATCCATAGGGATATCGAAATCGATATGGATATCAAAATCCATAGGGATATCGAAATCGATATGGATACCCAAATCGATATGGATATCGAAATCCATAGGGATATCGAAATCCATATTCCATATTCGAATTCCAGAGGGATATCGAAATCGATATGGATACCCAAATCGATATGGATATCGAAATCCAAAGGGATATCGAAATCGATATGGATATCGAAATCCATAGGGATATCGAAATCGATATGGATATGATATGCATATCGAAATCCATATGGATATCGAAATCCATATGGATATCGAAATCCATATGGATATCGAAATCCATATGGATATCGAAATCCATATGGATATCGAAATCCATATGGATATCGAAATCCATATGGATATCGAAATCCATATGGATATCGAAATCCATATGGATATCGAAATCAATTGGGATACCGAAATCGATAGGGATATCGAAATCCATAGGGATATCGAAATCTATAGAGATATTGAAATCCAAATGGATATCGCTATAGAAATCATTAGGGTTACCGAAATCGATATGGATATCGAAATCCATAGGGATATCGCAATCGATATGGATATCAAAATCGATATGGATATCAAAATCCATAGGGATATCGAAATCGATATGGATATCAAAATCCATAGGGATATCGAAATCGATATGGATACCCAAATAGATATGGATATCGAAATCCATATGGATATGGAAATCCATGTCCATATGAATATCGAAATCCATAGGGATATCGAAATCGATATGGATATTGAAATCGAAATGGATATCGAAATCCATAGGGATATCAAAATCGATATGGATATTTAAATCGATATGGATATCAAAATCCATAGGGATATCGAAATTGATATGGATTTCGAAATCCATACGGATATTGAAATCCATCGGGATACCGAAATCGATAGGGATATCATAGGGTTATCGAAATCCATAGGGATATCGAAATCGAAATGGATATTGATATAGAAATAATTAGGGACACCGAAATCGATATGGATATCGAAATCCATATGGATATCGAAATCCATAGGGATATCGAAATCGATATGGATATCGAAATCGATATGGATATCGAAATCCATAGGGATATCGAAATCGAAATGGATATCGATATAGAAATCATTAGGGATACCGAAATCGATATGCATATCGAAATCCATATGGATATCGAAATCCATATGGATATCGAAATCCATATGGATATCGAAATCCATATGGATATCGAAATCCATATGGATATCAAAATCTATATGGATATCGAAATCCATATGGATATCGAAATCCATATGGATATTGAAATCCATTGGGATACCGAAATCGATAGGGATATCGAAATCCATAGGGTTATCCATAGGGATATCGAAATCGATATGGATATCAAAATCCATAGGGATATCGAAATCGATATGGATACCCAAATCGATATGGATATCGAAATCCATAGGGATATCGAAATCCATATTCCATATTCGAATTCCAGAGGGATATCGAAATCGATATGGATACCCAAATCGATATGGATATCGAAATCCAAATGGATATCGAAATCGATATGGATATCGAAATCCATAGGGATATCGAAATCGAAATGGATATGCATATCGAAATCCATATGGATATCGAAATCCATATGGATATCGAAATCCATATGGATATCGAAATCCATATGGATATCGAAATCCATATGGATATTGAAATCCATTGGGATACCGAAATCGATAGGGATATCGAAATCCATAGGGATATCGAAATCTATAGAGATATCGAAATCGAAATGGATATCGCTATAGAAATCATTAGGGTTACCGAAATCGATATGGATATCGAAATCCATATGGATATCGAAATCCATATGGATATCGAAATCCATATGGATATCGAAATCCATAGGGATATCGAAATCGATATGGATATCAAAATCGATATGGATATCAAAATCCATAGGGATATCGAAATCGATATGGATATCAAAATCCATAGGGATATCGAAATCGATATGGATACCCAAATCGATATGGATATCGAAATCCATATGGATATGGAAATCCATGTCCATATGGATATCGAAATCCATAGGGATATCGAAATCGATATGGACATTGAAATCGAAATGGATATCGAAATCCATAGGGATATCAAAATCGATATGGATATTTCAATCGATATGGATATCAAAATCCATAGGGATATCGAAATTGATATGGATATCGAAATGCATACGGATATTGAAATCCATCGGGATACCGAAATCGATAGGGATATCGAAATCCATAGGGTTATCGAAATCCATAGGGATATCGAAATCGAAATGGATATTGATAAAGAAATAATTAGGGACACCGAAATCGATATGGATATCGAAATCCATATGGATATCGAAATCCATATGGATATCGAAATCCATAGGGATATCGAAATCGATATGGATATCGAAATCCATAGGGATATCGAAATCGAAATGGATATTGATATAGAAATCATTAGGGATACCGAAATCGATATGCATATCGAAATCCATATGGATATCGAAATCCATATGGATATCGAAATCCATATGGATATCGAAATCCATATGGATATCGAAATCCGTATGGATATCGAAATCCATATGGATATCGAAATCCATACGGATATTGAAATCCATCGGGATACCGAAATCGATAGGGATATCGAAATCCATAGGGATATCGAAATCCATAGGGATATCGAAATCGAAATGGATATTGATATAGAAATAATTAGGGACACCGAAATCGATATGGATATCGAAATCCATATGGATATCGAAATCCATAGGGATATCGAAATCGATATGGATATCGAAATCGAAATGGATATCGAAATCCATAGGGATATCAAAATCGATATGGATATTTAAATCGATATGGATATCAAAATCCATAGGGATATCGAAATCCATATTCCATATTCGAATTCCAGAGGGATATCGAAATCGATATGGATACCCAAATCGATATGGATATCGAAATCCAAATGGATATCGAAATCGATATGGATATCGAAATCCATAGGGATATCGAAATCGAAATGGATATGCATATCGAAATCCATATGGATATCGAAATCCATATGGATATCGAAATCCATATGGATATCGAAATCCATATGGATATCGAAATCCATAGGGATATCGAAATCGAAATGGATATCGATATAGAAATCATTAGGGATACCGAAATCGATATGCATATCGAAATCCATATGGATATCGAAATCCATATGGATATCGAAATCCATATGGATATCGAAATCCATATGGATATCGAAATCCATATGGATATCGAAATCCATATGGATATCGAAATCCATATGGATATCGAAATCCATATGGATATCGAAATCCATATGGATATCGAAATCCATATGGATATTGAAATCCATTGGGATACCGAAATCGATAGGGATATCAAAATCCATAGGGATATCGAAATCGATATGGATACCCAAATCGATATGGATATCGAAATCCATATGGATATGGAAATCCATGTCCATATGGATATCAAAATCCATAGGGATATCGAAATCGATATGGATATTGAAATCGAAATGGATATCGAAATCCATAGGGATATCAAAATCGATATGGATATTTAAATCGATATGGATATCAAAATCCATAGGGATATCGAAATTGATATGGATATCGAAATCCATAGGGATATCGAAATCCATAGGGATACCGAAATCGATAGGGATATCGAAATCCATAGGGATATCGAAATCCATAGGGATATCGAAATCGAAATGGATATTGATATAGAAATAATTAGGGACACCGAAATCGATATGGATATCGAAATCCATATGGATATCGAAATCCATAGGGATATCGAAATCGATATGGATATCGAAATCGATATGGATATCGAAATCCATATGGATATCAAAATCCATAGGGATATCGAAATTGATATGGATATCGAAATCCATACGGATATTGAAATCCATCGGGATACCGAAATCGATAGGGATATCGAAATCCATAGGGTTATCGAAATCCATAGGGATATCGAAATCGAAATGGATATTGATATAGAAATAATTGGGGACACCGAAATCGATATGGATATCGAAATCGATATGGATATGGATATCGAAATCGATATGGATATCGAAATCCATAGAGATATCGAAATCGAAATGGATATCGCTATAGAAATCATTAGGGATACCGAAATCGATATGGATATCGAAATCCATATGGATATGGAAATCCATATCCATATGGATATCGAAATCCATATCCATATGGATATCGAAATCCATACGGATATCGAAATCGATATGGATATCGAAATCCATAGGGATATCGAAATCGATATGGATATCGAAATCATATGGATATCGAAATCCATATGGATATCGAAATCCATATGGATATCGAAATCGATATGGATATCGAAATCCATAGGGATATCGAAATCGATATGGATATTGAAATCGATAAGGATATCGAAATCCATAGGGATATCGAAATCCATATGGATATTGAAATCCATTGGGATACAGAAATCGATAGGGATATCGAAATCCATAGGGATATCGAAATCGATATGGATATTGAATTCGAAATGGATATCGAAATCCAAAGGGATATCGAAATCGATATGGATATCGAAACCGATATGGATATCGAAATCCATATGGATATCGAAATCCAGAGGGATATGGAAATTGAAATATGGATAAAGAAATCCATAGGGATATCGAAATCGATGTGGATACCGAAATCGATATGGTTATCGAAATCCATATGGATATCGAAATCCATGGGGATACCGAAATCGATATGGATATCGAAATCTATAGGGATATCAAAATCCATAGGTATATCGAAATCCATAGGGATATCGAAATCCATAGGGATATCGAAATCGATATGGATATTTAAATCGATATGGATGCCGAAATTGATATGGATATCGAAATCCATACGGATATTTAAATACATCGGGATACCGAAATCGATAGGGATATCGAAATCCATAGGGATATCGAAATCCATAGGGATATCGAAATCCATAGGGATATCGAAATCGAAATGGATATTGATATAGAAATAATTAGGGATACCGAAATCGATATGGATATCGAAATCGATATGGATATCGAAATCCATATGGATATCGAAATCGATATGGATATTGAAATCGATATGGATATCGAAAGTCCATAGGGATATCGAAATCGATATGAATCTGAAATGATAGGGATATCGAAATCGATATGGATATCCAAATCCATAGGGATATCGAAATCGGTATGGATACCCAAATCGATATGGATATCGAAATCCATAGGGATATCGAAATCCATAGGGATATTCGAAATCCATATGGATATCGAAAACCATATGGATATTGTAATCCATAGGGATATCGAAATCCATATTCCATATTCGAATTCCAGAGGAATATCGAATATGGATACCGAAATCGATATGGATATCGAAATCCATACGGATATCGAAATCCAAAGGGATATCGAAATCGATATGGATATCGAAATCCATAGGGATATCGAAATCGAAAGGGATATCGATATATATCGAAATCGATAGGGATATCGAATATCGAAATCGATATGGATATCGAAATCCATATGGATATCGAAATCCATATGGATATCGAAATCCATATGGATATCGAAATCCATATGGATATCGAAATCCATATGGATATCGAAATCCATATGGATATCGAAATCCATATGGATATCGAAATCCATATGGATATCGAAATCCATAGGGATATCGAAATCGATAGGGATATCGAAATCCATAGGGATATCGAAATCCATAGGGATATCGAAATCGAAATGGATATTGATATAGAAATAATTAGGGACACCGAAATCGATATGGATATCGAAATCCATAGGGATATCGAAATCGATATGGATATCGCTATAGAAATCCATAGGGATACCGAAATCGATATGGAAATCGAAATCCATATGGATATGGAAATCCATATCCATATGGATATCGAAATCCATACGGATATCGAAATCCATAGGGATATCGAAATCCATAGGGATATCGAAATCGAAATGGATATCGATATAGAAATCATTAGAGATATCGAAATCCATATGGATATCGAAATCCATATGGATATCGAAATCCATAGGGATATCGAAATCGATATGGATATCGAAATCCATAGGGATATCGAAATCGAAATGGATATCGCTATAGAAATCATTAGGGATACCGAAATCGATATGGATATCGAAATCCATATGGATATCGAAATCCATATGGATATCGAAATCGACATGGATATCGAAATCCATATGGATATCGAAATCGATATGGATATCGAAATCCATATGGATATCGAAATCCATAGGGATATCGAAATCGATATGGATATCGAAATCCATAGGGATATCGAAATCGAAATGGATATCGCTATAGAAATCATTAGGGATACCGAAATCGATATGGATATCGAAATCCATATGGATATCGAAATCGAAATCGATATGGATATCAATATCGAAATCATAGGATATCGATATGGATATCGAAATCCATAGGGATATCGAAATCGATATGGATATCGAAATCGATATGGATATCGAAATCCATGGGGATATCGAAATCGATATGGATATCGAAATCCATAGGGATATCGAAATCGAAATGGATATCGCTATAGAAATCATTAGGGATATCGAAATCGATATGGATATCGAAATCCATAGGGATATCGAAATCAATAGGGATATCGAAATCCATAGGGATATCGAAATCCATAGGGATATCGAAATCGATATGGATATCGAAATCCATGGGGATATCGAAATCGATATGGATATCGAAATCGATATGGATATCGAAATCCATAGGGATATCGAAATCAATAGGGATATCGAAATCCATAGGGATATCGAAATCCATAGGGATATCGAAATCGATATGGATATCGAAATCCATGGGGATATCGAAATCGAAATGGATATCGCTAAAGAAATCATTAGGGATACCGAAATCGATATGGATATTGAAATCCATATGGATATCGAAATCCATATGGATATCGAAATCCATAGGGATATCGAAATCGATATGGATATCGAAATCGATATGGATATCAAAATCCATAGGGATATCGAAATCGATATGGATATCAAAATCCATAGGGATATCGAAATCGATATGGATACCGAAATCGATATGGATATCGAAATCCATAGGGATATCGAAATCCATATGGATATCGAAATCCATAGGGATATCGAAATCGATATGGATACCGAAATCGATATGGATATCGAAATCCATAGGGATATCGAAATCGATTTGATATCGAAATCCATAGGGATATCGAAATCGATATGGATATCGAAATCCATAGGGATATCGAAATCGAAATGGATAGTGATATAGAAATAATTAGGGATACCGAAATCGATATGGATATCGAAATCGATATGGATATCGAAATCGATATGGATATCGAAATCCATAGGGATATCGAAATCGAAATGGATATCGCTATAGAAATCATTAGGGATACCGAGATCGATATGGATATCGAAATCCATATGGATATCGAAATCCATAGGGATATCGAAATCGATATGGATACCCAAATCGATACGGATATCGAAATCCATAGGGATATCGAAATCCATATTCCATTTTCGAATTCCAGAGGGATATCGAAATCGATATGGATACCCAAATCAATATGGATATCGAAATCCATACGGATATCGAAATCCAAAGGGATATCGAAATCGATATGGATATCGAAATCCATAGGGATATCGAAATCGAAATGGATATCGATATAGAAATAATTAGGGAGACCGAAATCGATATGGATATCGAAATCGATATGGATATCGAAATCCATAGAGATATCGAAATCGAAATGGATATCGCTATAGAAATCATTAGGGATACCGAAATCGATATGGATATCGAAATCCATAGGGATATCGAAATCGATATGGATATCGAAATCCATAGGGATATCGAAATCGAAATGGATATCGATATAGAAATCATTAGGGATACCGAAATCGATATGCATATCGAAATCCATATGGATATCGAAATCCATATGGATATCGAAATCCATATGGATATCGAAATCCATATGGATATCGAAATCCATATGGATATCGAAATCCATATGGATATCGAAATCCATATGGATATCGAAATCCATATGGATATTGAAATCCATATGGATATCGAAATCCATATGGATATTGAAATCCATTGGGATATCGAAATCTATAGAGATATCGAAATCGAAATGGATATCGCTATAGAAATCATTAGGGTTACCGAAATCGATATGGATATCGAAATCCATATGGATATCGAAATCCATAGGGATATCGAAATCGATATGGATA
Organism: Drosophila saltans; assembly: GCA_018903575.1. NCBI lineage: Eukaryota > Metazoa > Arthropoda > Insecta > Diptera > Drosophilidae > Drosophila > Drosophila saltans. The sequence continues at coordinate 66,785 of JAEIGH010000194.1, forward strand.
TCAAAATCGATATGGATATCAAAATCCATAGGGATATCGAAATCGATATGGATATCAAAATCCATAGGGATATCGAAATCGATATGGATACCCAAATCGATATGGATATCGAATATATGGATATCGAAATCCATATGGATATGGAAATCCATATCCATATGGATATCGAAATCCATAGGGATATCGAAATCGATATGGATATTGAAATCGAAATGGATATCGAAATCCATAGGGATATCAAAATCGATATGGATATTTAAATCGATATGGATATCAAAATCCATAGGAATATCGAAATTGATATGGATATCGAAATCCATACGGATATTGAAATCCATCGGGATACCGAAATCGATAGGGATATCGAAATCCATAGGGTTATCGAAATCCATAGGGATATCGAAATCGAAATGGATATTGATATAGAAATAATTAGGGACACCGAAATCGATATGGATATCGAAATCCATAGGGATATCGAAATCGATATGGATATCGAAATCGATATGGATATCGAAATCCATAGGAATATCGAAATCGAAATGGATATCGATATAGAAATCATTAGGGATACCGAAATCGATATGCATATCGAAATCCATATGGATATCGAAATCCATATGGATATCGAAATCCATATGGATATCGAAATCCATATGGATATCGAAATCCATATGGATATCGAAATCCATATGGATATTGAAATCCATTGGGATACCGAAATCGATAGGGATATCGAAATCCATTGGGATATCGAAATCTATAGAGATATCGAAATCGAAATGGATATCGCTATAGAAATCATTAGGGTTACCGAAATCGATATGGATATCGAAATCCATATGGATATCGAAATCCATAGGGATATCGAAATCGATATGGATATTAAAATCGATATGGATATCAAAATCCATAGGGATATCGAAATTGATATGGATATCGAAATCCATACGGATATTGAAATCCATCGGGATACCGAAATCGATAGGGATATCGAAATCCATAGGGTTATCGAAATCCATAGGGATATCGAAATCGAAATGGATATTGATATAGAAATAATTAGGGATACCGAAATCGATATGGATATCGAAATCGATATGGATATCGAAATCCATGGGGATATCGAAATCCATAGGGATATCGAAATCGAAATGGATATCGCTATAGAAATCATTAGGGATACCGAAATCGATATGGATATCGAAATCCATATGGATATGGAAATCCATATCCATATGGATATCGAAATCCATACGGATATCGAAATCGATATGGATATCGAAATCCATAAGGATATCGATATAGAAATCATTAGAGATATCGAAATCCATATGGATATCGAAAACCATATGGATATTGAAATCCATAGGGATATCGAAATAGATATGGATATTGAAATCGATAAGGATATCGAAATCCATAGGGATATCGAAATCCATATGGATATTGAAATCCATTGGGATACCGAAATCGATAGGGATATCGAAATCCATAGGGATATCGAAATCGATATGGATATTGAAATCGAAATGGATATCGAAATCCAAAGGGATATCGAAATCGATATGGATATTGAAACCGCTATGGATATCGAAATCCATATGGATATCGAAATCCAGAGGGATACTGAAATTGATATGGATAACGAAATCCATAGGATTCAAATAGGGATATCGAAATCGATGTGGATACCGAAATCGATATGGTTATCGAAATCCATATGGATATCGAAATCCATGGGGATACCGAAATCGATATGGATATCGAAATCTATAGGGATATCAAAATCCATGGGGATATCGAAAACCATAGAGATATCGAAATCGATATGGATGCCGAAATGAATATGGATATCGAAATCCATAGGTATATCGAAATCCATAGGGATATCGAAATCCATAGGGATATCGAAATCGATATGGATATTTAAATCGATATGGACGCCGAAATTGATATGAATATCGAAATCCATACGGATATTGAAATCCATCGGGATACCGAAATCGATAGGGATATCGAAATCCATAGGGATATCGAAATCCATAGGGATATCGAAATCGAAATGGATATTGATATAGAAATAATTAGGGATACCGAAATCGATATGGATATCGAAATCGATATGGATATCGAAATCCATAGGGAAATCGAAATCGATATGGATATTGAAATCCATATGGATATCGAAGTCCATAGGGATATTGAAATCGATAGGATATCGAAATATCATATGGATATCGAAATCGATATGGATATCGAAATCCATATGGATATCGAAATCCATATGGATATCGAAATCGATATGGATATCGAAATCGATATGGATATCGAAATCCATAGGGATATCGAAATCCATAGGGATATCGAAATCCATAGGGATATCGAAATCCATAGGGATATCGAAATCGATATGGATATCGAAATCCATAGGGATATCGAAATCGATACGGATATCGAAATCCATAGGGATACCGAAATCGATATGGATATCGAAATCGATATGGATATCGAAATCCATATGGATATCGAAATCGATATGGATAAAATCCATAGGGATACCGAAATCGATATGGATATCGAAATCCATATGGATATCGAAATCCATAGGGATATCGAAATCATGATAGGGATATCGAAATCCATAGGGATATCGAAAAATGGATATGGATATCGAAATCCATAGGGATATCATGGATATCGAAATCCATATGGATATCGAAATCCATATGGATATACCGAAATCGATATGGATATCGAAATCCATAGGGATATCGAAATCGAAATGGATATCGATATAGAAATCATTAGAGATATCGAAATCCATATGGATATCGATATCCATATGGATATCGATATCCATATGGATATCGAAATCCATAGGGATATCGAATTCGATATGGATATTGAAATCGATATGGATATCGAAATCGATATGGATATCGAAATCCATAGGGATATCGAAATCCATAGGGATATCAAAATCCATATGGATATCGAAATCCAGAGGGATATTGAAATTGATATGGATAACGAAATCCATAGGGATATCGAAATCGATATGGATACCGAAATCGATATGGTTATCGAAATTCATATGGATATCGAAATCCATGGGGATACCGAAATCAATATGGATATCGAAATCCAAAGGGATATCGAAATCCATAGGGATATCGAAAACCATAGGGATATCGAAATCGATATGGATGCCGAAATTGAATATGGATACCGAAATCGATAGGGATATCGAAATCCATAGGGTTATCGAAATCCATAGGGATATCGAAATCGAAATGGATATTGATATAGAAATAATTAGGGACACCGAAATCGATATGGATATCGAAATCGATATGGATATCGAAATCCATAGAGATATCGAAATCGAAACGGATATCGCTATAGAAATCATTAGGGATACCGAAATCGATATGGATATCGAAATCGATATGGATATCGAAATCCATATGGATATGGAAATCCATATCCATATGGATATCGAAATCCATACGGATATCGAAATCGATAAGAATATCGAAATCCATAGGGATATCGGTATAGAAATCATTAGAGATATCGAAATCCATATGGATATCGAAAACCATATGGATATTGAAATCCATAGGGATATCGAAATCGATATGGATATTGAAATCGATAAGGATATCGAAATCCATAGGGATATCGAAATCCATATGGATATTGAAATCCATTGGGATACCGAAATCGATAGGGATATCGAAATCCATAGGGATATCGAAATCGATATGGATATTGAAATCGAAATGGATATCGAAATCCAAAGGGATATCGAAATCGATATGGATATCGAAGCCGATATGGATATCGAAATCCATATGGATATCGAAATCCAGAGGGATACTGAAATTGATATGGATAAAGAAATCCATAGGGATATCGAAATCGATGTGGATACCGAAATCGATATGGTTATCGAAATCCATATGGATATCGAAATCCATGGGGATACCGAAATCGATATGGATATCGAAATCTATAGGGATATCAAAATCCATGGGGATATCGAAAACCATAGAGATATCGAAATCGATATGGATGCCGAAATGAATATGGATATCGAAATCCATAGGTATATCGAAATCCATAGGGATATCGAAATCCATAGGGATATCGAAATCGATATGGATATTTAAATCGATATGGATGCCGAAATTGATATGGATATCGAAATCCATACGGATATTGAAATCCATCGGGATACCGAAATCGATAGAGATATCGAAATCCATAGGGATATCGAAATCCATAGGGATATCGAAATCGAAATGGATATTGATATAGAAATAATAAGGGATACCGAAATCGATATGGATATCGAAATCTATAGGGATATCAAAATCCATGGGGATATCGAAAACCATAGAGATATCGAAATCGATATGGATGCCGAAATGAATATGGATATCGAAATCCATAGGTATATCGAAATCCATAGGGATATCGAAATCCATAGGGATATCGAAATCGATATGGATATTTAAATCGATATGGATGCCGAAATTGATATGGATATCGAAATCCATACGGATATTGAAATCCATCGGGATACCGAAATCGATAGGGATATCGAAATCCATAGGGATATCGAAATCCATAGGGATATCGAAATCGAAATGGATATCGAAATCCATATGGATATCGAAATCGATAGGGATACCGAAATCGATATGGATATCGAAATCCATAGGGATATCGAAATCGATATGGATATCGAAATCGATATGGATATCGAAATCCATAGGGATATCGAAATCGAAATGGATATCGATATAGAAATCATTAGAGATATCGAAATCCATATGGATATCGAAATCCATATGGATATCGAAATCGATATGGATATCGAAATCCATAGGGATATCGAAATCGATATGGATATCGAAATCGATATGGATATCGAAATCCATAGGGATATCGAAATCGAAATGGATATCGAAACCGATATGGATATCGAAACCGATATGGATATCAAAATCCATATGGATATCGAAATCCATATGGATATCGAAATCCATATGGATATCGAAATCCATAGGGATATCGAAATCGATATGGATACCGAAATCGATATGGATATCGAAATCCATATGGATATCGAAATCCATAGGGATACCGAAATCGATATGGATATCGAAATCCATAGGGATATCGAAATCCATAGGGATATCGAAAATTCAATAGGGATATCGAAATCGATATGGATATCGAAATCCATATGGATATCGAAATCCATAGGGATATCGAAATCCATAGGGATATCGAAATCCATAGGGATATCGAAATCGAAATGGATATCGATATAGAAATCATTAGGGATACCGAAATCGATATGGATATCGAAATCCATATGGATATCGAAATCCATATGGATATCGAAATCCGATATGGATATCGAAATATCGAAATCGATATCTATATGGATATCGAAATCATTAGGGATATCGAAATCGATATGGATATCGAAATCCATATCGATATGGATATCGAAATCCATATGGATATCGAAATCCATATGGATATCGAAATCGATATGGATATCGAAATCCATAGGGATATCGAAATCCATATGGATATCGAAATAGAAATCATTAGGATATCGAAATCCATATGGATATCGAAAACCATATGGATATATCGAAATCCATAGGGATATCGAAATCGATATGGATATCGAAATCGATAAGGATATCGAAATCCATAGGGATATCGAAATCCATAGGGATATCGAAATCCATTGGGATATCGAAATCGATATGGATATCGAAATCCATAGGGATATCGAAATCGATATGGATATCGAAATCGATATGGATATCGAAATCGATATGGATATCGAAATCCATAGGGATATCGAAATCGATATGGATATCGAAATCGATATGGATATCGAAATCCATATGGATATCGAAATCCATATGGATATCGAAATCGATATGGATATGGATAAATGAAATCAATAGGGATATCGAAATCGATATGGATATCGAAATCGATATGGATATCGAAATCATATGGATATGGATATCGAAATCCATGGGGATATCGAAATCCATAGGGATATCGAAATCGATATGGATACCGAAATCGATATGGATATCGAAATCCATAGGGATATCGAAATCGATATGGATATCGAAATCCATATGGATATCGAAATCCATAGGGATATCGAAATCGATATGGATGCCGAAATTGATATGGATATAGAAATCCATACGGATATCGAAATCCATAGGGATACCGAAATCGATATGGATATCGAAATCCATAGGGATATCGAAATCCATAGGGATATCGAAATCGAAATGGATATCGATATAGAAATCATTAGGGATACCGAAATCGATATGGATATCGAAATCCATAGGGATATCGAAATCCATGGGGATATCGAAATCCATAGGGATATCGAAATCGATATGGATGCCGAAATTGATATGGATATCGAAATCCATACGGATATCGAAATCCATAGGGATATCGAAATCGATATGGATATCGAAATCCATAGGGATATCGAAATCCATATGGATATCGAAATCGATATGGATATCGAAATCCATATGGATATCGAAATCCATATGGATATCGAAATCCATAGGGATATCGAAATCCATATGGATATCGAAATCCATATGGATATCGAAATCCATATGGATATCGAAATCCATAGGGATATCGAAATCGAAATGGATATCGCTATAGAAATCATTAGGGATACCGAAATCGAGATGGATATCGAAATCCATATGGATATCGAAATCCATAGGGATATCGAAATCGATATGGATATTGAAATCGATATGGATATCGTAATCGAAATGGATATCGAAATCGAAATGGATATCGAAATCGATATGGATATCGAAATCGATATGGATATCGAAATCGATATGGATATCGAAATCCATAGGGATATCGAAATCCATATTGGATATCGAAATCCATATGGATATCGAAATCCATAGGGATATCGAAATCGATATGGATATTGAAATCGATATGGATATCGTAATCGAAATGGATATCGCTATAGAAATCATTAGGGATACCGAAATCGATATGGATATCGAAATCCATATGGATATCGAAATCCATATGGATATCGAAATCCATATGGATATCGAAATCGATATGGATATCGAAATCGATATGGATATCGAAAATCCATATGGATATCGAAATCATATGGATATCGATATCATAGGATATCGAAATCCATGGATATCGAAATCGATATGGATATCGAAATCGATATGGATATCGAAATCCATAGGGATATCGAAATCCATATTGGATATTCGAAATCCAAGAGGATATCGAAATCGATATGGATACCGAAATCGATATGGATATCGAAATCCATATGGATATCGAAATCCATATGGATATCGAAATCCATATGGATATCGAAATCCATATGGATATCGAAATCCATAAGGATATCGAAATCGATATGGATATCGAAATTCATAGGGATATCGAAATCGATATGGATATCGAAATCCATATGGATATCGAAATCCATATGGATATCGAAATCGATATGGATATCGAAATCCATTGGGATATCGAAATCGATATAGATATCGAAATCCATAGGGATATCGAAATCCATAGGGATATCGAAATCGATATGGATATCGAAATGGATATGGATATCGAAATCCATATGGATATCGAAATCGATATGGATATCGAAATCGATATGGATATCGAAATCGATATGGATATCGAAATCCATATGGATATCGAAATCCATATGGATATCGAAATCGATATGGATATCGAAATCCATAGGGATATCGAAATCGATATGGATACCGAAATCGATATGGATATCGAAATCCATATGGATATCGAAATCCATGGGGATATCGAAATCGATATGGATATCGAAATCCATAGGGATATCGAAATCCATGGGGATATCGAAATCCATAGGGATATCGAAATCGATATGGATACCGAAATCGAATATGGATATCGAAATCCATAGGGATATCGAAATCCATAGGGATATCGAAATCCATAGGGATATCGAAATCGATATGGATATCGAAATCGATATGGATACCGAAATCGATATGGATATCGAAATCCATATGGATATCGAAATCCATAGGGATACCGAAATCGATAGGGATATCGAAATCCATAGGGATATCGAAATCCATAGGGATATCGAAATCGATATGGATATTGAATATAGGATATCAATAGAATAGGGATACCGAAATCGATATGGATATCGAAATCTATAGGGATATCGAAATCCATAGGGATATCGAAATCCATAGGGATATCGAAATCGATATGGATATCGAAATCGATATGGATATCGAAATCGAATATGGATATCGAAATCCATAGGGATATCGAAATCCATAGGGATATCGAAATCCATAGGGATATCGAAATCGATATGGATATTTAAATCGATATGGACGCCGAAATTGATATGGATATCGAAATCCATACGGATATTGAAATCCATATGGATACCGAAATCGATAGGGATATCGAAATCCATAGGGATATCGAAATCCATATGGATATCGAAATCGATATGGATATCGAAATCGATATGGATATATCGAAATTAGGGATACCGAAATCGATATGGATATCGAAATCCATAGGGATATCGAAATCGATATGGATATCGAAATCGATATGGATATCGAAATCCATAGGGATATCGAAATCGAAATGGATATCGATATAGAAATCATTAGAGATATCGATATCGAAATCATATGGATATCGAAATCCATATGGATATCGAAATCCATATGGATATCGAAATCCATAGGATATCGATATGGATATCGAAATCGATATGGATATCGAAATCGATATGGATATCGAAATCCATAGGGATATCGAAATCGAAATGGATATCGAAACCGATATGGATATCGAAACCGATATGGATATCAAAATCCATATGGATATCGAAATCCAGAGGGATATTGAAATTGATATGGATATCGAAATCCATATGGATATCGAAATCGATATGGATATCGAAATCGATATGGATATCGAAATCGATATGGATATCGAAATCCATAGGGATATCGAAATCCATATGGATATCGAAATCAATATGGATATCGAAATCCATAGGGATATCGAAATCCATATGGATATCGAAATCCATATGGATATCGAAATCGATATGGATACCGAAATCGAATATGGATATCGAAATCGATAGGGATATCGAAATCCATAGGGATATCGAAATCCATAGGGATATCGAAATCGAAATGGATATTGATATAGAAATAATTAGGGATACCGAAATCGATATGGATATCGAAATCGATATGGATATCGAAATCCATAGGGATATCGAAATCGAAATGGATATCGAAATCGAAATCATTAGGGATACCGAAATCGATATGGATATCGAAATCCATATGGATATCGAAATCCATATCCATATGGATATCGAAATCCATATGGATATCGAAATCGACATAGGGATATCGAAATCCATATGGATATCGATATAGAAATCATTAGGGATATCGAAATCCATATGGATATCGAAATCCATATGGATATCGAAATCCATATGGATATCGAAATCGATATGGATATCGAAATCGATATGGATATCGAAATCGATATGGATATCGAAATCCATATGGATATCGAAATCCATATGGATATCGAAATCATATGGATATCGAAATCCATATGGGATATCGAAATCGATAGGGATATCGAAATCCATAGGGATATCGAAATCGATATGGATATTGAAATCGAAATGGATATCGAAATCCAAAGGGATATCGAAATCGATATGGATATCGAAAGCCGATATGGATATCGAAATCCATATGGATATCGAAATCCAGAGGGATATCGAAATTGATATGGATAACGAAATCCATAGGGATATCGAAATCGATATGGATACCGAAATCGATATGGATATCGAAATCCATATGGATATCGAAATCGGATATCGGGGATATCGAAATCGATATGGATATCGAAATCCATAGGGATATCGAAATCCATGGGGATATCGAAATCCATAGGGATATCGAAATCGATATGGATACCGAAATCCATATGGATATCGAAATCCATAGGGATATCGAAATCCATAGGGATATCGAAATCCATATGGATATCGAAATCGATATGGATATTTAAATCGATATGGATGCCGAAATTGATATGGATATCGAAATCCATACGGATATCGAAATCCATAGGGATACCGAAATCGATATGGATATCGAAATCTATAGGGATATCGAAATCCATGGGGATATCGAAATCGAAATGGATATTGATATAGAAATAATAGGGATACCGAAATCGATATGGATATCGAAATCTATAGGGATATCGAAATCCATGGGGATATCGAAAACCATAGGGATATCGAAATCGATATGGATACCGAAATCGATATGGATATTGTGATCCATAGGGATATCGAAATCCATAGGGATATCGAAATCGATATGGATATCGAAATCGATATGGATATCGAAATCAATAGGGATATCGAAATCCATAGGGATATCGAAATCGAATGGATATCGAAATCGATATGGATATCAATAGGGATATCGAAATCGATATGGATACAAATCCATGGGGATATCGAAGTCGATATGGATATCGAAATCGATATGGATATCGAAATCCATAGGGATATCGAAATCGAAATGGATATCGCTATAGAAATCATTAGGGATACCGAAATCGATATGGATATCGAAATCCATATGGATATCGAAATCCATAGGGATATCGAAATCGATATGGATATCGAAATCGATATGGATATCGAAATCCAAATGGATATCGAAATCCATATGGATATCAAATGGATATCGAAATCGATATGGATATCGAAATCCATAGGGATATCGAAATCGATATGGATATCGAAATCGATATGGATATCGAAATCCATAGGGATATCGAAATCCATATTGGATATTCGAAATCCATAGGGATATCGAAATCGATATGGATATCGAAATCGATATGGATATCGAAATCCATAGGGATATCGAAATCGAAATGGATATCGCTATAGAAATCATTAGGGATACCGAAATCGATATGGATATCGAAATCCATATGGATATCGAAATCCATATGGATATCGAAATCCATAGGGATATCGAAATCGATATGGATATCGAAATCGATATGGATATCGAAATGATATGGATATCGAAATCGATATGGATATCGAAATCCATAGGGATATCGAAATCGATATGGATATCGAAATCCATAGGGATATCGAAATCGATATGGATATCGAAATCGATATGGATATCGAAATCCATATGGATATCGAAATCCATATTGGATATATCGAATATCCAGATAGGGATATCGAAATCGATATGGATACCGAAATCGATATGGATATCGAAATCCATACGGATATCGAAATCCATAGGGATATCGAAATCGATATGGATATCGAAATCGATATGGATATCGAAATCCATAGGGATATCGAAATCGAAATGGATATCGATATAGAAATCATTAGGGATACCGAAATCGATATGCATATCGAAATCCATATGGATATCGAAATCCATATGGATATCGAAATCCATATGGATATTGAAATCCATTGGGATACCGAAATCGATAGGGATATCGAAATCCATAGGGATATCGAAATCCATAGGGATATCGAAATCGAAATGGATATTGATATAGAAATAATTAGGGATACCGAAATCGATATGGATATCGAAATCGATATGGATATCGAAATCGATATGGATATCGAAATCGATATGGATATCGAAATCGAAATGGATATCGCTATAGAAATCATTAGGGATACCGAAATCGATATGTATATCGAAATCCATATGGATATCGAAATCCATATGGATATGGAAATCCATATCCATATGGATATCGAAATCCATACGGATATCGAAATCCAAAGGGAAATCGAAATCGATATGGATATCGAAATCCATAGGGATATCGAAATCGAAATGGATATCGATATAGAAATCATTAGAGATATCGAAATCCATATGGATATCGAAAACCATATGGATATCGAAATCCATAGGGATATCGAAATCGATATGGATATTGAAATCGATAAGGATATCGAAATCCATAGGGATATGGAAATCCATATGGATATTGAAATCCATTGGGATACCGAAATCGATAGGGAATTCGAAATCCATAGGGATATCGAAATCGATATGGATATTGAAATCGAAATGAATATCGAAATCCAAAGGGATATCGAAATCGATATGGATATCGAAACCGATATGGATATCGAAATCGATATGGTTATCGAAATCCATATGGATATCGAAATCCATGGGGATACCGAAATCGATATGGATATCGAAATACATAGGGATATCGAAATCCATGGGGATATCGAAAACCATAGAGATATCGAAATCGATATGGATGCCGAAATGAATATGGATATCGAAATCCATAGGTATCAATGGATATCGAAATCCATAGGGATATCGAAATCCATAGGGATATCGAAATCGATATGGATATTTAAATCGATATGGATGCCGAAATTGATATGGATATCGAAATCCATACGGATATCGAAATCCAAAGGGATATCGAAATCGATATGGATATCGAAATCCATAGGGATATCGAAATCGAAATGGATATTGATATAGAAATAATTAGGGATATCGAAATCCATATGGATATCGAAATCCATATGGATATCGAAATCGATATGGATATCGAAATCGATATGGATATCTAAATCGATATGGATATCGAAATCGATATGGATATCGAAATCGATATGGGATATCGAAATCGATATGGATATCGAAATCCATAGGGATATCGAAATCGAAATGGATATCGCTATAGAAATCATATAGGGATACCGAAATCGATATGGATATCGAAATCCATATGGATATCGAAATCCATAGGGATATCGAAATCGATATGGATATCGAAATCCAAAGGGATATCGAAATCGATATGGATATCGAAATCTATATGGATATCGAAATCCATAGGGATATCGAAATCCATAGGGATATCGAAATCGATATGGATACCGAAATCAATATGGATATCGAAATCCATAGGGATATCGAAATCCATAGGGATATCGAAATCGATATGGATATCGAAATCCATAGGGATATCGAAATCGAAATGGATATCGATATAGAAATCATTAGGGATACCGAAATCGATATGGATATCGAAATCCATATGGATATCGAAATCCATAGGGATATCGAAATCGAAATGGATATCGCTATAGAAATCATTAGGGATACCGAAATCGATATGGATATCGAAATCCATATGGATATCGAAATCCATAGGGATATCGAAATCCATATGGATATCGAAATCGATATGGATATCGAAATCCATAGGGATATCGAAATCGAAATGGATATCGATATAGAAATCATTAGGGATACCGAAATCGATATGGATATCGAAATCCATATGGATATCGAAATCCATATGGATATCGAAATCCATATGGATATCGAAATCCATATGGATATCGAAATCGATATGGATATCGAAATCCATATGGATATCGAAATCCATATGGATATCGAAATCCATATGGATATCGAAATCCATATGGATATCGAAATCCGATATGGATATCGAAATCCATATGGATATCGAAATCCATATGGGATATCGAAATCCATAGGGATATCGAAATCGATATGGATATCGATATAGAAATCGAAATTAGGGATATCGAAATCGATATGGATATCGAAATCCATATGGATATCGAAATCCATAGGGATATCGAAATCGATATGGATATCGAAATCGATATGGATATCGAAATCCATATGGATATCGAAATCGATATGGATATCGAAATCCATAGGGATATCGAAATCGATATGGATATCGAAATCGATATGGATATCGAAATCCATATGGATATCGAAATCGAAATGGATATCGATATCCATATGGATATCGAAATCCATATGGATATCGAAATCGATATGGATATCGAAATCGAAATGGATATCGAAATCCATATGGATATCGAAATCCATATGGATATCGAAATCCATATGGATATCGAAATCGATATGGATATCGAAATCGATATGGATACCGAAATCGATATGGATATCGAAATCCATAGGGATATCGAAATCGATAGGGATATCGAAATCGATATGGATATCGAAATCCATAGGGATATCGAAATCGAAATGGATATCGATATAGAAATAATTAGGGATACCGAAATCGATATGGATATCGAAATCCATATGGATATCGAAATCGATATGGATATCGAAATCGATATGGATATCGAAATCCATAGGGATATCGAAATCGAAATGGATATCGATATAGAAATCATTAGGGATATCGAAATCGATATGGATATCGAAATCCATATGGATATCGAAATCCATATGGATATCGAAATCCATAGGGATATCGAAATCCATATGGATATCGAAATCCATATGGATATCGAAATCCATAGGGATATCGAAATCGATAGGGATATCGAAATCCATATGGATATCGAAATCGATAGGGATATCGAAATCGAAATGGATATCGATATCGAAATCCATTAGGGATATCGAAATCGATATGGATATCGAAATCCATATGGATATCGAAATCCATAGGGATATCGAAATCGATATGGATATCGAAATCGATATGGATATCGAAATCGATATGGATATCGAAATCCATATGGATATCGAAATCGATATGGATATCGAAATCCATATGGATATCGAAATCCATAGGGATATCGAAATCGATAGGGATATCGAAATCCATAGGGATATCGAAATCCATAGGGATATCGAAATCGAAATGGATATTGATATAGAAATAATTAGGGATACCGAAATCCATATGGATATCGAAATCCATATGGATATCGAAATCCATATGGATATCGAAATCCATATGGATATCGAAATCCATAGGGATACCGAAATCGATATGGATATCGAAATCCATATGGATATCGAAATCCATATGGATATCGAAATCCATATGGATATCGAAATCCATATGGATATCGAAATCGATATGGATATCGAAATCCATATGGATATCGATATAGAAATCGATTAGGGATATCGAAATCCATATGGATATCGAAATCCATATGGATATCGAAATCCATAGGGATATCGAAATCGATATGGATATTGAAATCGATATGGATATCGAAATCCATAGGGATATCGAAATCCATATGGATATCGAAATCCATAGGGATATCGAAATCGATAGGGATATCGAAATCCATAGGGATATCGAAATCCATATGGATATTGAAATCGATATGGATATCGAAATCCATAGGGATATCGAAATCGATATGGATATCGAAATCCATAGGGATATCGAAATCCATATGGATATCGAAATCCATAGGGATATCGAAATCGATATGGATATCGAAATCCATAGGGATATCGAAATCGATATGGATATCGAAATCCATAGGGATATCGAAATCCATATGGATATCGAAATCCATAGGGATACCGAAATCGATATGGATATCGAAATCCATATGGATATCGAAATCCATAGGGATATCGAAATCCATAGGGATATCGAAATCGATATGGATACCGAAATCGATATGGATATCGAAATCCATAGGGATATCGAAATCCATAGGGATATCGAAATCCATAGGGATATCGAAATCGATATGGATATCGAAATCGATATGGATATCGAAATCGATATGGATATCGAAATCCATATGGATATTGAAATCGATATGGATACCGAAATCGATAGGGATATCGAAATCCATAGGGATATCGAAATCCATAGGGATATCGAAATCGAAATGGATATTGATATAGAAATAATTAGGGATACCGAAATCGATATGGATATCGAAATCGATATGGATATCGAAATCCATAGGGAAATCGAAATCGATATGGATATTGAAATCCATATGGATATCGAAGTCCATAGGGATATTGAAATCGATAGGGATATCAAAATCGATATGGATATCGAAATCCATATGGATATCGAAATCGATATGGATACCCAAATCGATATGGATATCGAAATCCATAGGGATATCGAAATCCATAGGGATATCGAAATCCATAGGGATATCGAAATCCATAGGGATATTGAAATCCATATGGATATCGAAATCCAGAGGGATATTGAAATTGATACGGATATTGAAATCCATCGGGATACCGAAATCGATAGGGATATCGAAATCCATAGGGATATCGAAATCCATAGGGATATCGAAATCGAAATGGATATTGATATAGAAATAATTAGGGATACCGAAATCGATATGGATATCGAAATCGATATGGATATCGAAATCCATAGGGAAATCGAAATCGATATGGATATTGAAATCCATATGGATATCGAAGTCCATAGGGATATTGAAATCGATATGGATACCAAAATCGATATGGATATCGAAATCCATAGGGATATCGAAATCCATAGGGATATCGAAATCCATATGGATATCGAAATCCATAGGGATATCGAAATCGATATGGATATCGAAATCATCGGATATCGAAATATGGATACCGAAATCGATATGGATATCGAAATCCATATGGATATCGAAATCCAATATAGGATACCGAAATCGATATGGATATCGAAATCCATAGGGATATCGAAATCGAAATGGATATCGAAATCGATATGGATATCGAAATCCATAGGGATATCGAAATCCATATGGATATCGAAATCCATAGGGATATCGAAATCGATATGGATATCGAAATCGATATGGATATCGAAATCGATAGGGATATCGAAATCCATATGGATATCGAAATCCGATATGGATATCGAAATCCATAGGGATATCGAAATCGATATGGATATCGAAATCGATATGGATATCGAAATCCATAGGGATATCGAAATCGATATGGATATCGAAATCGATATGGATATCGAAATCCATATGGAACCGATATCGAAATCCATATGGATATCGAAATCCATAGGGATATCGAAATCGATATGGATATCGAAATCCATAGGGATATCGAAATCGATATGGATATCGAAATCGATATGGATATCGAAATCATAGGGATATCGAAATCCATAGGGATATCGAAATCCATATGGATATCGAAATCCATAGGGATATCGAAATCCATATGGATATCGAAATCCATAGGGATATCGAAATCGATATGGATATCGAAATCCATGATATGGATATCGAAATCGATAGGGATATCGAAATCCATAGGGATATCGAAATCGATATGGATATCGAAATCCATATGGATATCGAAATCGATATGGATATCGAAATCGAAATAGGGATATCGAAATCGATATGGATATCGAAATCGATATGGATATCGAAATCCATATGGATATCGAAATCGAAATGGATATCGCTATAGAAATCATTAGGGATATCGAAATCGATATGGATATCGAAATCCATATGGATATCGAAATCCATATGGATATCGAAATCGATATCGATATGGAAATCGATATCGAAATCCATATGGATATCGAAATCCATAGGGATATCGAAATCGATAGGGATATCGAAATCCATAGGGATATCGAAATCGATATGGATATCGAAATCGATATGGATATCGAAATCCATATGGATATCGAAATCCATAGGGATATCGAAATCGATATGGATATCGAAATCGATATGGATATCGAAATCGATAGGGATATCGAAATCGATATGGATATCGAAATCCATAGGGATATCGAAATCGATATGGATATCGAAATCGATAGGGATATCGAAATCCATATGGATATCGAAATCCATATGGATATCGAAATCGAAATCGATATGGATATCGAAATCGATAAGGGATATCGAAATCCATATGGATATCGAAATCCATAGGGATATCGAAATCGATAGGGATACCGAAATCCATATGGATATCGAAATCGATATGGATATCGAAATATGGATATCGAAATCCATATGGATATCGAAATCCATAGGGATATCGAAATCCATAGGGATATCGAAATCGATATGGATATCGAAATCGATATGGATATCGAAATCGATATGGATATCGAAATCCATAGGGATATCGAAATCCATAGGGATACCGAAATCGATATGGATATCGAAATCCATAGGGATATCGAAATCCATAGGGATATCGAAATCGAAATGGATATCGAAATCCATATAGGATATCGAAATCGATATGGATACCGAAATCCATATGGATATCGAAATCCATATGGATATCGAAATCCATATGGATATCGAAATCCATATGGATATCGAAATCCATATGGATATCGAAATCCATATGGACCCGAAATCGATATGATATCGAAATCGATATGGATATCGAAATCCATAGGGATATCGAAATCCATAGGGATATCGAAATCCATAGGGATATCGAAATCGAAATGGATATCGGAAATCGATTAGGGATATCGAAATCGATATGGATATCGAAATCCATAGGGATATCGAAATCGATATGGATATCGAAATCGATATGGATATCGAAATCCATAGGGATATCGAAATCGATATGGATATGGAAATCGAAATCCATATGGATATCGAAATCCATATGGATATCGAAATCCATATGGATATCGAAATCCATATGGATATCGAAATCGATAGGGATATCGAAATCGATATGGATATCGAAATCCATATGGATATCGAAATCGAAATGGATATCGAAATCGATATGGATATCGAAATCCATATGGATATCGAAATCCATATGGATATCGAAATCCATAGGGATATCGAAATCCATAGGGATATCGAAATCCATATGGATATCGAAATCCATATGGATATCGAAATCCATATGGATATCGAAATCCATATGGATATCGAAATCCATATGGATATCGAAATCCATATGGATATCGAAATCCATAGGGATATCGAAATCCATATGGATATCGAAATCCATAGGGATATCGAAATCGATATGGATCATATGGATATCGAAATCGATAGGGATATCGAAATCGATATGGATATCGAAATCCATATGGATATCGAAATCCATATGGATATCGAAATCGATATGGATATCGAAATCGATATGGATATCGAAATCGATATGGATATCGAAATCGATAGGGATATCGAAATCGATAGAATCGATATCGAAATCCATATGGATATCGAAATCGATATGGATATCGAAATCCATATGGATATCGAAATCCATAGGGATATCGAAATCCATATGGATATCGAAATCGATAAGGATATCGAAATCCATAGGGATATCAGAAATCCATAGGGATATCGAAATCCCATATGGATATCGAAATCCATAGGGATATCGAAATCGATATGGATATCGAAATCGATATGGATATCGAAATCGATATGGATATCGAAATCCATAGGGATATCGAAATCGATATGGATATCGAAATCCATAGGGATATCGAAATCGATAGGGATATCGAAATCGATATGGATATCGAAATCGATATGGATATCGAAATCCATATGGATATCGAAATCGAAAGGGATATCGAAATCGATATGGATATCGAAATCTAGGGATATCGAAATCGAAATCCATATGGATATCGAAATCGATTGGATGGATATTGAAATCCATATGGATATCGAAATCGATATGGATATCGAAATCGATATGGATATCGAAATCCATAGGATACGATATCGAAATCCATATGGATATCGAAATCGATATGGATATCGAAATCCATAGGGATATCGAAATCCATAGGGATATCGAAATCGATATCGAAAGGGATATCGAAATCGATATGGATATCGAAATCCATAGGGATATCGAAATCGATAGGGATATCGAAATCCATATGGATATCGAAATCCATATGGATATCGAAATCCATAGGGATATCGAAATCGATATGGATATCGTAAATCGATATGGATATCCCGAAATCGATATGGATACCGAAATCCATATGGATATCGAAATCCATAGGGATATCGAAATCGATAGGGATATCGAAATCCGATAGGGATATCGAAATCGATATGGATATCGAAATCGATATGGATATCGAAATCTACATAGGGATATCGAAATCGATATGGATATCGAAATCCATAGGGATATCGAAATCGATATGGATATCGAAATCCATATGGATATCGAAATCCATAGGGATATCGAAATCGATATGGATATCGAAATCCATATGGATATCGAAATCGATATGGATATCGAAATCCATATGGATATCGAAATCGAAATCCATAGGGATATCGAAATCGATATGGATATCGAAAATCCATATGGATATCGAAATCCATGGATAGATATCGAAATCCATAGGCATATCGAAATCGATATGGATATCGAAATCGAAATGGATATCGAAATCGATATGGATATCGAAATCGATAGGGATATCGAAATCGATATGGATATCGAAATGGATATCGAAATGGATATCGAAATCCATATGGATATCGAAATCGATATGGATATCGAAATCCATATGGATATCGAAATCCATAGGGATATCGAAATCGATATGGATACCCGAAATCGATATGGATATCGAAATCGATATGGATATCGAAATCGATATGGATATCTGAAATCAATAGGGATATCGAAATCGATATGGATATCGAAATCCATATGGATATCGAAATCCATAGGGATATCGAAATCGATATGGATATCAAAATCGATATGGATATCGAAATCCATATGGATATCGAAATCGATATGGATATCGAAATCCATAGGGATATCGAAATCGATATGGATATTGAAATCGATATGGATATCGAAATCGAAATGGATACCGAAATCGATATGGATATCGAAATCCATATGGATATCGAAATCGATATGGATATCGAAATCGATATGGATATCGAAATCCATATGGATATCGAAATCCATATGGATATCGAAATCGATATGGATATCGAAATCCATAGGGATATCGAAATCGATATGGATATTGAAATCGATATGGATATCGAAATCCATAGGGATATCGAAATCGAAATGGATATCGAAATCGATATGGATATCGAAATCGATATGGATATCGAAACCGATATGGATATCAAAATCCATATGGATATCGAAATCCATAGGGATATCGAAATCGAAATGGATATCGAAATCGATATGGATATCGAAATCGATATGGATATCGAAATCCATATGGATATCGAAATCCATAGGGATATCGAAATCGATATGGATATCGAAATCGATATGGATATCGAAATCGATATGGATATCGAAATCGATATGGATATCGAAATCGATATGGATATCGAAATCCATATGGATATCGAAATCCATAGGGATATCGAAATCGATATGGATATCGAAATCCATATGGATATCGAAATCCATAGGGATATCGAAATCAATATGGATATCGAAATCCATAGGGATATCGAAATCCATAGGGATATCGAAAATCGATATGGATATCGAAATCCATAGGGATATCGAAATCCATATGGATATCGAAATCGAAATGGATATCGAAAGATATCGAAATCGATATGGATATCGAAATGGGGATATCGAAATCGATATGGATATCGAAATCGATATGGATATCGAAATCCATAGGGATATCGAAATCGATATGGATATCGAAATCGATATGGATATCGAAATCGATATGGATATCGAAATCGATATGGATATCGAAATCCATATGGATATCGAAATCCATATGGATATCGAAATCGATATGGATATCGAAATCGATATGGATATCGAAATCGATATGGATATCGAAATCCATAGGGATATCGAAATCGATATGGATATGGATATCGAAATCCATAGGGATATCGAAATCGATATGGATATCGAAATCGATATGGATATCGAAATCGATATGGATATCGAAATCGATATGGATATCGAAATCCATACGGATATCGAAATCCAAAGGGATATCGAAATCGATATGGATATCGAAATCCATAGGGATATCGAAATCGAAATGGATATTGATATCGAAATAATTAGGGATACCGAAATCGATATGGATATCGAAATCGATATGGATATCGAAATCCATAGGGATATCGAAATCCATAGGGATATCGAAATCGAAATGGATATCGCTATAGAAATCATTATGGATACCGAAATCGATATGGATATCGAAATCCATATGGATATCGAAATCCATATGGATATCGAAATCCATAGGGATATCGAAATCGATATGGATATCAAAATCGATATGGATATCGAAATCCATAGGGATATCGAAATCGATATGGATATCAAAATCCATAGGGATATCGAAATCGATATGGATACCCAAATCGATATGGATATCGAAATCCATAGGGATATCGAAATCCATATTCCATATTCGAAATCCAGAGGGATATCGAAATCGATATGGATACCCAAATCGATATGGATATCGAAATCCATAGGGATATCGAAATCCATAGGGATATCGAAATCGATATGGATATCGAAATCGATATGGATATCGAAATCCATAGGGATATCGAAATCCATAGGATATCGAAATGGATATCGATATCGAAATCATTATGGATACCGAAATCGATATGGATATCGAAATCCATATGGATATCGAAATCCATATGGATATCGAAATCCATATGGATATCGAAATCCATAGGGATACCGAAATCGATAGGGATATCGAAATCCATAGGGATATCGAAATCCATAGGGATATCGAAATCGATATGGATATTGATATAGAAATAATTAGGGATACCGAAATCGATATGGATATCGAAATCGATATGGATATCGAAATCGATATGGATATCGAAATCGATATGGATATCGAAATCGATATGGATATCGAAATCGATATGGATATCGAAATCCATATGGATATCGAAATCCATTAGGGATATCGAAATCGATATGGATATCGAAATCGATATGGAAATCGATATCCATATGGATATCGAAATCCATACGGATATCGAAATCCATATGGATATCGAAATCGATATGGATATCGAAATCCATAGGGATATCGAAATCGAAATGGATATCGAATATAGAATCGAAATCATTAGGGATATCGAAATCCATAGGGATATCGAAATCGATATAGATATCGAAATCCATAGGGATATCGAAATCGAAATGGATATCGATATAGAAATCGATATGGATATCGAAATCCATATGGATATTGAAATCCATATGGATATGGAAATCGATATGGATATCGAAATCCATAGGGATATCGAAATCGATATGGATATTGAAATCGAAATGGATATCGAAATCCATAAGGATATCGAAATCCATAGGGATATCGAAATCCATATGGATATGGAAATCGATATGGATACCGAAATCGATATGGTTATCGAAATCCATATAGATATCGAAATCCATAGGGATACCGAAATCGATATGGATATCGAAATCCATAGGGATATCGAAATCCATAGGGATATCGAAAACCATAGGGATATCGAAATCGATATGGATGCCGAAATGAATATGGATATCGAAATCCATAGGTATATCGAAATCCATAGGGATATCGAAATCCATAGGGATATCGAAATCGATATGGATATTTAAATCGATATGGATGCCGAAATTGATATGGATATCGAAATCCATACGGATATTGAAATCCATCGGGGTACCGAAATCGATAGGGATATCGAAATCCATAGGGATATCGAAATCGAAATGGATATTGATATAGAAATAATTAGGGATACCGAAATCGATATGGATATCGAAATCGATATGGATAACGAAATCCATAGGGATATCGAAATCGATATGGATACCGAAATCGATATGGTTATCGAAATCCATATAGATATCGAAATCCATAGGGATACCGAAATCGATATGGATATCGAAATCCATAGGGATATCGAAATCCATAGGGATATCGAAATCCATATGGATATCGAAATCCATAGGGATATCGAAATCGATATGGATATTGAAATCGATATGGATATCGAAATCGATAGGGATATCGAAATCCATAGGGATATCGATATGGACATTGAAATTCATGGGGATATCGAAATCGATATGGATATACCGAAATATATGGATATCGAAATTAGGGATACCGAAATCGATATGGATATCGAAATCGATATGGATAACGAAATCCATAGGGATATCGAAATCGATATGGATACCGAAATCGATATGGCTATCGAAATCCATATGGATATCGAAATCCATGGGGATACCGAAATCGATATGGATATCGAAATCCATAGGGATATCGAAATCCATAGGGATATCGAAATCTATAGGGATATCGAAATCGATATGGATACCGAAAGTGATATGGATATCGAAATCCATAGGGATATCGAAATCCATGGGGATATCAAAAACGATATGGATACCGAAATCCATAGGGATATCGAAATCGATATGGATATCGAAATCCATATGGATATCGAAATCGATAGGGATATCGAAATCGATATGGATATCGAAATCCATAGGGATATCGAAATCGATATGGATATTGAAATCGATATGGATATCGAAATCCATGGGGATATCGAAATCGATATGGATATCGAAATCCATATGGATATCGAAATCCATAGGGATATCGAAATCCATATGGATATCGAAATCCATATGGATATCGAAATCGATATGGATATCGAAATCCATATGGATATCGAAATCCATAGGGATATCGAAATCTATAGGGATATCGAAATCGATATGGATATCGAAACCGATATGGATATCGAAACCGATATGGATATCAAAATCCATATGGATATCGAAATCCAGAGGGATATTGAAATTGATATGGATAACGAAATCCATAGGGATATCGAAATCGATATGGATACCGAAATCGATATGGATATCAAAATCCATATGGATATTGAAATCCAGAGGGATATTGAAATCGATTTGGATATCAAAATCCATAGGGATATCGAAATCGATATGGATACCCAAATCGATATGGATATCGAAATCCATAGGGATATCGAAATCCATAGGGATATCGAAAACCATAGGGATATCGAAATCGATATGGATATCGAAATCCATATGGATATCGAAATCCATAGGGATATCGAAATCTATAGGGATATCGAAATCGATATGGATATTGAAACCGATATGGATATCGAAACCGATAGGATATCGAAATCCATATGGATATCGAAATCCATAGGGATATCGAAATCGATATGGATATCGAAATCCATAGGGATATCGAAATCGATATGGATACCGAAATCGATATGGATATCGAAATCCATATGGATATCGAAATCCATAGGGATATCGAAATCGATATGGATATCGAAATCGATATGGATATCGAAATCCATAGGGATATCGAAATCGATATGGATACCGAAATCGATATGGATATCGAAATCCATAGGGATATCGAAATCGATATGGATATCGAAATCCATAGGGATACCGAAATCGATATGGATACCGAAATCGATATGGATATCGAAATCCATATGGATATCGAAATCCATAGGGATACCGAAATCGATATGGATATCGAAATCCATAGGGATATCGAAATCCATAGGGATATCGAAATCGATATGGATATTGATATAGAAAATATTAGAGGATATCGAAATCGATATGGATATCGAAATCGATATGGATATCGAAATCCATAGGGATATCGAAATCGATATGGATATCGAAATCGATATGGATATCGAAATCGATATGGATATCGAAAATCCATAGGGATATCGAAATCCATAGGGATATCGAAATCCATATGGATATCGAAATCCATAGGGATATCGAAATCATATAGGGATATCGAAATCCATATGGATATCGAAATCGATATGGATATCGAAATCCATAGGGATATCGAAATCCATAGGGATATCGAAATCCATAGGGATATCGAAATCGATATGGATATCGATATAGAAATCATAAGGGATACCGAAATCGATATGGATACCGAAATCGATATGGATATCGAAATCCATATGGATATCGAAATCCATATGGATATCGAAATCCATATGGATATCGAAATCGATATGGATATTGAAATCGATATGGATATCGAAATCAATATGGATATCGAAATCCATAGGGATATCGAAATCGATATGGATACCGAAATCGATATGGATATCGAAATCCATATGGATATCGAAATCCATATGGATATCGAAATCCATATGGATATCGAAATCCATATGGATATCGAAATCGATATGGATATCGAAATCGATATGGATATCGAAATCAATAGGGATATCGAAATCGATATGGATATCGAAATCGATATGGATATCGAAATCGATATGGATATCGAAATCCATATGGATATCGAAATCCATAGGGATATCGAAATCGATATGGATATCGAAATCGATATGGATATCGAAATCCATATGGATATCGAAATCCATATGGATATCGAAATCCATATGGGATATCGAAATCCATAAGGGATATCGAAATCGAAATGGATATCGATATAGAAATAATTAGGGATATCGAAATCGATATGGATATCGAAATCCATAGGGATATCGAAATCGATATGGATATCGAAATCGATATGGATATCGAAATCCATTAGGGATATCGAAATCCATATGGATATCGAAATCCATATGGATATCGAAATCCATAGGGATATTGAAATCGAAATGGATATCGAAATCCATAGGGATATCGAAATCCAGAGGGATATCGAAATCGATATGGATATCGAAACCGATATGGATATCGAAACCGATATGGATATCAAAATCCATATGGATATCGAAATCCAGAGGGATATTGAAATTGATATGGATAACGAAATCCATAGGGATATCGAAATCGATATGGATACCGAAATCGATATGGTTATCGAAATCCATATGGATATCGAAATCCATGGGGATACCGAAATCGATATGGATATCGAAATCCATAGGGATATCGAAATCCATAGGGATATCGAAAACCATAGGGATATCGAAATCGATATGGATGCCGAAATGAATATGGATATCGAAATCCATAGGTATATCGAAATCCATAGGGATATCGAAATCGATATGGATATCGAAATCCATAGGGATATCGAAATCAATAGGGATATCGAAATCCAGAGGGATATCGAAATCCATAGGGATATTGAAATCGATATGGATAACACAATCCATGGGGATATCGAAATCGATATGGATATTGAAATCGATATGGATATCAAAATATTCCATAGGGATATCGAAATCGATATGGATATTGAAATCGATATGGATATCAAAATCGATATGGATATCCAAATCCATAGGGATATCGAAATCGATATGGATACCGAAATCGATATGGATATCGAAATCCATAGGGATATCGAAATCGAAATGGATATCGCTATAGAAATCATTAGGGATACCGAAATCGATATGGATATCGAAATCCATATGGATATCGAAATCCATAGGGATATCGGAATCGATATGGATATCCAAATCGATATGGATATCGAAATCCATAGGGATATCGAAATCCATAGGGATATCGAAATCCATAGGGATATCGAAATCGAAATGGATATCGCTATAGAAATCATTAGGGATACCGAAATCGAAATGGATATCGAAATCCATATGGATATCGAAATCCATATGGATATCGAAATCCATATGGATATGGATATCGAAATCCATATGGATATCGAAATCCATAGGGATATCGAAATCGATATGGATATCAAAATCGATATAGATATCAAAATCCATAGGGATATCGAAATCGATATGGATATAATGAAATCCATAGGGATATCGAAATCGATATGGATATCGAAATCGATATCATTCATGGATATCGAAATCCATAGGGATATCGAAATCGAAATGGATATCGATATAGAAATCATTAGGGATACCGAAATCGATATGCATATCGAAATCCATATGGATATCGAAATCCATATGGATATCGAAATACATATGGATATCGAAATCCATATGGATATCGAAATCCATATGGATATTGAAATCCATTGGGATACCGAAATCGATGGGGATATCGAAATCCATAGGGATATCGAAATCCATAGGGATATCGAAATCCATAGGGATATCGAAATCGAAATGGATATTGATATAGAAATAATTAGGGATACCGAAATCGATATGGATATCGAAATCGATATGGATATCGAAATCCATAGGGATATCGAAATCGAAATGGATATCGCCATAGAAATCATTAGGGATACCGAAATCCATATGGATATCGAAATCCATAGGGATATCGAAATCGATATGGATATTGAAATCGAAATGGATATCGAAATCCATAGGGATATCAAAATCGATATGGATATATTATGATATAAATCGATATGGATGCCGAAATTGATATGGATATCGAAATCCATAGGGATATCGAAATCGAAATGGATATCGCTATAGAAATCATTAGAGATATCGAAATCCATATGGATATCGAAATCCATATGGATATCGAAATCCATAGGGATATCGAAATCCATAGGGATATCGAAATCGATATGGATATTGAAATCGATATGGATATCGAAATCCATAGGGATATCGAAATCGAAATGGATATCGAAACCGATATAGATATCAAAATCCATAGGGATATCGAAATCGATATGGATATAAAAATCCATAGGGATATCGAAATCGATATGGATACCCAAATCGATATGGATATCGAAATCCATAGGGATATCGAAATCGATATGGATATAAAAATCCATGGGGATATCGAAATCGATATGGATACCCAAATCGATATGGATATCGAAATCCATATGGATATCGAAATCCATAGGGATATCGAAATCGATATGGATGCCGAAATGAATATGGATATCGAAATCCATATGGATATCGAAATCCATAGGGATGTCGAAATCGATATGGATATCAAAATCGATATAGATATCAAAATCCATAGGGATATCGAAATCGATATGGATATAAAAATCCATAGGGATATCGAAATCGATATGGATACCCAAATCGATATGGATATCGAAATCCATAGGGATATCGAAATCGAAATGGATATCGATATAGAAATCATTAGGGATACCGAAATCGATATGCATATCGAAATCCATATGGATATCGAAATCCATATGGATATCGAAATCCATATGGATATCGAAATCCATATGGATATTGAAATCCATTGGGATACCGAAATCGATGGGGATATCGAAATCCATAGGGATATCGAAATCCATAGGGATATCGAAATCGAAATGGATATTGATATAGAAATCATTAGGGATACCGAAATCGATATGGATATCGAAATCGATATGGATATCGAAATCCATAGGGATATCGAAATCGAAATGGATATCGCTATAGAAATCATTAGGCATACCGAAATCGATATGGATATCGAAATCCATAGGGATATCGAAATCGATATGGATATTGAAATCGAAATGGATATCGAAATCCATAGGGATATCAAAATCGATATGGATATTTAAATCGATATGGATGCCGAAATTGATATGGATATCGAAATCCATAGGGATATCGAAATCGAAATGGATATCGCTATAGAAATCATTAGAGATATCGAAATCCATATGGATATCGAAATCCATATGGATATCGAAATCCATAGGGATATCGAAATCGATATGGATATTGAAATCGATATGGATATCGAAATCCATAGGGATATCGAAATCGAAATGGATATCGAAACCGATATAGATATCAAAATCCATAGGGATATCGAAATCGATATGGATATCAAAATCCATAGGGATATCGAAATCGATATGGATACCCAAATCGATATGGATATCGAAATCCATAGGGATATCGAAATCCATATGGATATCGAAATCCATAGGGATATCGAAATCGATATGGATACCCAAATCGATATGGATATCGAAATCCATAGGGATATCGAAATCCATAGGGATATCGAAATCCATAGGGATATCGAAATCCATAGGGATATCGAAATCGAAATGGATATCGCTATAGAAATCATTAGGGATACCGAAATCGAAATGGATATCGAAATCCATATGGATATCGAAATCCATATGGATATCGAAATCCATATGGATATCGAAATCCATAGGGATATCGAAATCGATATGGATATCAAAATCGATATAGATATCAAAATCCATAGGGATATCGAAATCGATATGGATATAAAAATCCATAGGGATATCGAAATCGATATGGATACCCAAATCGATATGGATATCGAAATCCATAGGGATATCGAAATCGATATGGATATCGAAATCCATAGGGATATCGAAATCGAAATGGATATCGATATAGAAATCATTAGGGATACCGAAATCGATATGCATATCGAAATCCATATGGATATCGAAATCCATATGGATATCGAAATCCATAGGGATATCGAAATCAATATGGATATTGAAATCCATAGGGATACCGAAATCGATGGGGATATCGAAATCCATAGGGATATCGAAATCCAAATGGATATCGAAATCCATAGGGATATCGAAATCATATGGATATCGAAATCGAAATGGATATTGATATTATGAAATCATTGGATTAGGGATACCGAAATCGATAGGGATATCGAAATCGATATGGATACCCAAATCGATATGGATATCGAAATCGATATGGATATCGAAATCGAAATGGATATCGAAATCCATAGGGATATCAAAATCGATATGGATACTGTAATAACCTGGTAATGGATATCGAAATCGAAATGGATATCGAAATCCATAGGGATATCGAAATCGAAATGGATATCGCTATAGAAATCATTAGAGATATCGAAATCCATATGGATATCGAAATCCATATGGATATCGAAATCCATAGGGATATCGAAATCGATATGGATATTGAAATCGATATGGATATCGAAATCCATAGGGATATCGAAATCGAAATGGATATCGAAACCGATATAGATATCAAAATCCATAGGGATATCGAAATCGATATGGATATAAAAATCCATAGGGATATCGAAATCGATATGGATACCCAAATCGATATGGATATCGAAATCCATAGGGATATCGAAATCCATATGGATATCGAAATCCATAGGGATATCGGAATCGATATGGATACCCAAATCGATATGGATATCGAAATCCATAGGGATATCGAAATCCATAGGGATATCGAAATCCATAGGGATATCGAAATCGAAATGGATATCGCTATAGAAATCATTAGGGATACCGAAATCGAAATGGATATCGAAATCCATATGGATATCGAAATCCATATGGATATCGAAATCCATATGGATATCGAAATCCATATGGATATCGAAATCCATAGGGATATCGAAATCGATATGGATATCAAAATCGATATAGATATCAAAATCCATAGGGATATCGAAATCGATATGGATATAAAAATTCATAGGGATATCGAAATCGATATGGATACCCAAATCGATATGGATATCGAAATCCATAGGGATATCGAAATCGATATGGATATCGAAATCCATTGGGATATCGAAATCGAAATGGATATCGATATAGCAATCATTAGGGATACCGAAATCGATATGCATATCGAAATCCATATGGATATCGAAATCCATATGGATATCGAAATACATATGGATATCGAAATCCATATGGATATCGAAATCCATATGGATATTGAAATCCATTGGGATACCGAAATCGATGGGGATATCGAAATCCATAGGGATATCGAAATCCATAGGGATATCGAAATCCATAGGGATATCGAAATCGAAATGGATATTGATATAGAAATAATTAGGGATACCGAAATCGATATGGATATCGAAATCGATATGGATATCGAAATCCATAGGGATATCGAAATCGAAATGGATATCGCCATAGAAATCATTATCGAAATCGATATGGATATCGAAATCCATAGGGATATCGAAATCGAAATGGATATCGCTATAGAAATCATTAGGGATACCGAAATCGATATGGATATCGAAATCCATATCGAAATCGATATTTATATTGAAATCGAAATGGATATCGAAATCCATAGGGATATCAAAATCGATATGGATATTTAAATGCCGAAATCCATATGGATATCGAAATCCATACGGATATTGAAATCCATCGAGATACCGAAATCGATAGGGATATCGAAATCGAAATGGATATCGAAATCGATATGGATATCGAAATCGATATGGATATCGAAATCGATATGGATATCGAAATCCATATGGATATCGAAATCGCATAGGGATATCGAAATCGAAATGGATATCGATAGGGATACCGAAATCATTAGGGATACCGAAATCGATATGGATATCGAAATCCATATGGATATGGAAATCCATATCCATATGGATGTCGAAATCCATACGGATATCGAAATCCAAAGGGATATCGAAATCGATATGGATATCGAAATCCATAGTGATATCGAAATCGAAATGGATATCGATATAGAAATCATATGGATATCGAAATCCATAGGGATATCGAAATCGATATGGATATTGAAATCGATATGGATATCGAAATCCATAGGGATATCGAAATCGAAATGGATATCGATATAGAAATCATAAGAGATATTGAAATCCGTATGGATATCGAAATCCATATGGATATCGAAATCCATAGGGATATCGAAATCGATATGGATATTGAAATCGATATGGATATCGAAATCCATAGGGATATCGAATCCATATGGATATTGAAATCCATTGGGATACCGAAATCGATAGGGATATCGAAATCCATAGGGATATCGAAATCGATATGGATATTGAAATCGAAATGGATATCGAAATCCAAAGGGATATCGAAATCGATATGGATATCGAAACCGATATGGATATCGAAATCCATATGGATATCGAAATCCAGAGGGATACTGAAATTGATATGGATAAAGAAATCCATAGGGATATCGAAATCGATGTGGATACCGAAATCGATATGGTTATCGAAATCCATATGGATATCGAAATCCATGGGGATACCGAAATCGATATGGATATCGAAATCCATAGGGATATCGAAATCCATGGGGATATCGAAAACCACAGAGATATCGAAATCGATATGGATGCCGAAATGAATATGGATATCGAAATCCATAGGTATATCGAAATCCATAGGGATATCGAAATCGATATGGATATCGAAATCCATAGGGATATCGAAATTGATATGGATATCGAAATCCATAGGGATATCGAAATCAATAGGGATATTGAAATCGATATGGATAACACAATCCATGTTGATATCAAAATCGATATGGATATTGAAATCGATATGGATATCAAAATATACCATAGGGATATCGAAATCGATATGGATATTGAAATCGATATGGATATCAAAATCGATATGGGTATCAAAATCCATAGGGATATCGAAATCGATATGGATACCCAAATCGATATGGATATCGAAATCCATAGGGATATCGAAATCCATAGGGATATCGAAATCCATAGGGATATCGAAATCAATAGGGATATCGAAATACATATGGATATCGAAATCCAGAGGGATATTGAAATTGATATGGATAACGAAATCCATAGGGATATCGAAATCGAAATGGATATCCATATAGAAATCATTAGAGATAACAAAATCCATATGGATATCGAAATCCATATGGATATCGAAATCCATATGGATATCGAAATCCATATGGATATCGAAATCCATAAGGATATTGAAATCCATTGGGATACCAAAATCGATAGGTATATCGAAATCCATAGGGATATCGAAATCGAAATGGATATCGCCATAGAAATCATTAGGGATACCGAAATCGATATGGATATCGAAAGCCATATGGATATGGAAAT
Source organism: Drosophila saltans (assembly GCA_018903575.1). NCBI lineage: Eukaryota > Metazoa > Arthropoda > Insecta > Diptera > Drosophilidae > Drosophila > Drosophila saltans. Next base: position 100,753 of record JAEIGH010000194.1, read on the forward strand.
CCATATGGATATGGAAATCCATATCCATATGGATATCGAAATCCATAGGGATATCGAAATCGATATGGATATCGAAATCCAAAGGGATATCGAAATCGATATGGATATCGAAATCCATAGGGATATCGAAATGGATATCGCTATAGAAATCATTAGGGATACCGAAATCGATATGGATATCGAAAGCCATATGGATATGGAAATCCATATCCATACGGATACCGAAATCCATAGGGATATCGAAGTCGATATGGATATCGAAATCCAAAGGGATATCGAAATCGATATGGATATCGAAACCGATATGGATATCGAAATCGATATGGATATCGAAATCCATAGGGATATCGAAATCGAAATGGATATCGATATAGAAATCATTAGAGATATCAAAATCCATATGGATATCGAAATCCATAGGGTTATCAAAATCGGTATGGATATTGAAATCGATATGGATATCGAAATCCATAGGGATATCGAAATCCATATGGATATTGAAATCCATTGGGATACCGAAATCGATAGGGATATCGAAATCCATAGGGATATCGAAATCCATATGGATATTGAAATACATTGGGATACCGAATTCGATAGGGATATCGATATCCCAAGGGATATCGAAATCGATATGGATATCGAAACCGATATGGATATCGAAATCCATATGGATATCGAAATAAATAGGGATATTGAAATCGAAATGGATATCGAAATCCATAGGGATATCGAAATCGATATGGATATCGAAATCACATAGGGATATCGAATATCGATATGGATATCAAAATCCATAGGGATATCAAAATCCTTAGGGATATCGAAATCGATATGGATATCAAAATCCATAGGGATATCGAAATCGATATGGATACCCAAATCGATATGGATATCGAAATCCATAGGGATATCGAAATCCATATTCCATATTCGAAATCCAGAGGGATATCGAAATCGATATGGATATCGAAATCCATACGGATATCGAAATCCAAAGGGATATCGAAATCGATATGGATATCGAAATCCACAGGGATATCGAAATCGAAATGGATATCGATATAGAAATCATGAGGGATACCGAAATCGATATGCATATCGAAATCCATATGGATATCGAAATCCATATGGATATCGAAATCCATATCCATATGGATATCGAAATCTACAGGGATATCGAAATCGATATGGATTTCGAAAACGATATGGATATCGAAATCGATATGGATATCGAAATCCATAGGGATATCGAAATAGTAATGGATATCGATATAGAAATCATTAGAGATATCAAAATCCATATGGATATCGAAATCCATATGGATATCGAAATCCATATGGATATCGAAATCCATATGGATATCGAAATCCATATGGATATTGAAATCCATTGGGATACCAAAATCGATAGGTATATCGAAATCCACAGGGATATCGAAATCGAAATGGATATCGCCATAGAAATCATTAGGGATACCGAAATCGATATGGATATCGAAAGTCATATGGATATGGAAATCCATATCCATATGGATATCGAAATCCATAGGGATATCGAAATCGATATGGATATCGAAATCCAAAGAAATATCGAAATCGATATGGATATCGAAACCGATATGGATATCGAAATCGATATGGATATCGAAATCCATAGGGATATCGAAATCGAAATGGATATCGATATAGAAATCATTAGAGATATCAAAATCCATATGGATATCGAAATCCATATGGATATCGAAATCCATAGGGATATCGAAATCGGTATGGATATTGAAATCGATATGGATATCGAAATCCATAGGGATATCGAAATCCATATGGATATCGAAATCCATTGGGATACCGAAATCGATAGGGATATCGAAATCCATAGGGATATCGAAATCCATATGGATATTGAAATACATTGGGATACCGAAATCGATAGGGATATCGATATCCAAAGGGATATCGAAATCGATATGGATATCGAAACCGATATGGATATCGAAATCCATATGGATATCGAAATAAATAGGGATATCGAAATCGAAATGGATATCGAAATCCATAGGGATATCGAAATCGATATGGATATCAAAATCCATAGGGATATCGAAATCGATTTGGATATCAAAATCCATAGGGATAACGAAATGGATATCGCTATAGAAATCATTAGGGATACCGAAATCGATATGGATATCGAAAGCCATATGGATATGGAAATCCATATCCATATGGATATCGAAATCCATAGGGATATCGAAATCGATATGGATATCGAAATCCAAAGGGATATCGAAATCGATATGGATATCGAAACCGATATGGATATCGAAATCGATATGGATATCGAAATCCATAGGGATATCGAAATCGAAATGGATATCGATATAGAAATCATTAGAGATATCAAAATCCATATGGATATCGAAATCCATATGGATATCGAAATCCATAGGGATATCGAAATCGGTATGGATATTGAAATCGATATGGATATCGAAATCCATAGGGATATCGAAATCCATATGGATATTGAAATCCATTGGGATACCGAAATCGATAGGGATATCGAAATCCATAGGGATATCGAAATCCATATGGATATTGAAATACATTGGGATACCGAAATCGATAGGGATATCGATATCCAAAGGGATATCGAAATCGATATGGATATCGAAACCGATATGGATATCGAAATCCATATGGATATCGAAATAAATAGGGATATCGAAATCGAAATGGATATCGAAATCCATAGGGATATCGAAATCGATATGGATATCAAAATCCATAGGGATATCGAAATCGATTTGGATATCGAAATCCATAGGGATATCGAAATCCATAGGGATATCGAAATCGATATGGATATCAAAATCCATAGGGATATCGAAATCGATATGGATACCGAAATCGATATGGATATCGAAATCCATAGGGATATCGAAATCCATATTCCATTTTCGAATTCCAGAGGGATATCGAAATCGATATGGATATCGAAATCCATACGGATATCGAAATCCAAAGGGATATCGAAATCGATATGGATATCGAAATCCATAGGGATATCGAAATCGAAATGGATATCGATATAGAAATCATTAGGGATACCGAAATCGATATGCATATCGAAATCCATATGGATATCGAAATCCATATGGATATCGAAATCCATATGAATATCGAAATCCATATGGATATCGAAATCCATATGGATATTGAAATCCATTGGGATACTAAAATCGATAGGTATATCGAAATCCATAGGGATATCGAAATCGAAATGGATATCGCCATAGAAATCATTAGGGATACCGAAATCGATATGGATATCGAAAGCCATATGGATATGGAAATCCATATCCATATGGATATCGAAATCCATAGGGATATCGAAATCGATATGGATATCGAAATCCAAAGAAATATCGAAATCGATATGGATATCGAAACCGATATGGATATCGAAATCGATATGGATATCGAAATCCATAGGGATAACGAAATGGATATCGCTATAGAAATCATTAGGGATACCGAAATCGATATGGATATCGAAAGCCATATGGATATGGAAATCCATATCCATATGGATATCGAAATCCATAGGGATATCGAAATCGATATGGATATCGAAATCCAAAGGGATATCGAAATCGATATGGATATCGAAACCGATATGGATATCGAAATCGATATGGATATCGAAATCCATAGGGATATCGAAATCGAAATGGATATCGATATAGAAATCATTAGAGATATCAAAATCCATATGGATATCGAAATCCATATGGATATCGAAATCCATAGGGATATCGAAGTCGGTATGGATATTGAAATCGATATGGATATCGAAATCCATAGGGATATCGAAATCCATATGGATATTGAAATCCATTGGGATACCGAAATCGATAGGGATATCGAAATCCATAGGGATATCGAAATCCATATGGATATTGAAATACATTGGGATACCGAAATCGATAGGGATATCGATATCCAAAGGGATATCGAAATCGATATGGATATCGAAACCGATATGGATATCGAAATCCATATGGATATCGAAATAAATAGGGATATCGAAATCGAAATGGATATCGAAATCCATAGGGATATCGAAATCGATATGGATATCAAAATCCATAGGGATATCGAAATCGATTTGGATATCAAAATCCATAGGGATATCAAAATCCTTAGGGATATCGAAATCGATATGGATATCAAAATCCATAGGGATATCGAAATCGATATGGATACCCAAATCGATATGGATATCGAAATCCATAGGGATATCGAAATCCATATTCCATATTCGAATTCCAGAGGGATATCGAAATCGATATGGATATCGAAATCCATACGGATATCGAAATCCAAAGGGATATCGAAATCGATATGGATATCGAAATCCATAGGGATATCGAAATCGAAATGGATATCGATATAGAAATCATTAGGGATACCGAAATCGATATGCATATCGAAATCCATATGGATATCGAAATCCATATGGATATCGAAATCCATATGGATATCGAAATCCATATGGATATCCAAATCCATATGGATATCGAAATCCATATGGATATCGAAATCCATATGGATATCGAAATCCATATGGATATCGAAATCCATATGGATATCGAAATCCATATGGATATCGAAATCCATATGGATTTCGATATACATATCGATTTCGATATCCCTAATGATTTCTATATCGATATCCATTTCGATTTCGATATCCCTATGGATTTTGATATCCATATCGATTTCGATATCCCTATGGATTTCGGTATCCATTTCGATTTCGATATCCCTATTTATTTCGATATCCATATGGATTTCGATATCTCTAATGATTTCTATATCGATATCCATTTCGATTTCGATATCCCTATGGATTTCGATATCCATATCGATTTCGATATCCCTTTGGATTTCGATATCCGTATGGATTTCGATATCCATATCAATTTCGGCATCCATATCGATTTAAATATCCATATCGATTTTGATATCCCTATGGATTTCTTTATCCATATCAATTTCAGTATCCCTCTGGATTTCGATATCCATATCGGTTTCTATATCCATATCGATTTCGATATCCCTTTGGATTTCGATATCCCTATGGATTTCGATATCCATTTCGATTTCGGTATCCCAATGGATTTCAATATTCATATGGATTTCGATATCCCTATGGATTTCGATATCCATATGGATTTCGATATCCATATGGATTTCGATATCCATATGGATTTCGATATGCATATCGATTTCGGTATCCCTAATGATTTCTATATCGATATCCATTTCGATTTCGATATCCCTATGGATTTCGATATCCATATCAATTTCGGCATCCATATCGATTTAAATATCCATATCGATTTTGATATCCATATGGATTTCGATATCCGTATGGATTTCGATATCTCTAATGATTTTTATATCGATATCCATATCGATTTCGATATCCCTTTGGATTTCGATATCCGTATGGATTTCGATATCCATATCAATTTCGGCATCCATATCGATTTAAATATCCATATCGATTTTGATATCCCTATGGATTTCGATATCCATTTCGATTTCAATATCCATATCGATTTCGATATCCCTATGGATTTCGATATCCATATTCGATTTCGGTATCCCTAATGATTTCTATAGCGATATCCATTTCGATTTCGATATCCCTATGGATTTCGATATCCATATCGATTTCGATATCCATATCGATTTCGGTATCCCTAATTATTTCTATATCAATATCCATTTCGATTTCGATATCCCTATGGATTTCGATATCCCTATGGATTTCGATATCCCTATCGATTTTGGTATCCCAATGGATTTCAATATCCATATGGATTTCGATATCCATATGGATTTCGATATCCATATGGATTTCGATATCCATATGGATTTCGATATGCATATCGATTTCGGTATCCCTAATGATTTCTATATCGATATCCATTTCGATTTCGATATCCCTATGGATTTCGATATCCATATCGATTTCGATATCCCTTTGGATTTCGATATCCGTATGGATTTCGATATCCATATCGATTTGGGTATCCATATCGATTTCGATATCCCTCTGGAATTCGAATATGGAATATGGATTTCGATATCCCTATGGATTTCGATATCCATATCGATTTGGGTATCCATATCGATTTCGATATCCCTATGGATTTTGATATCCATATCGATTTCGATAACCCTATGGATTTTGATATCCATATCGATTTTGATATCCATATCGATTTCGATATCCCTATGGATTTCGATATCCATATGGATTTCGATATCCATATCGATTTCGGTATCCCTAATGATTTCTATAGCGATATCCATTTCGATTTCGATATCCCTATGGATTTCGATATCCATATCGATTTCGATATCCATATCGATTTTGGTATCCCTTATTATTTCTATATCAATATCCATTTCGATATCGATATCCCTATGGATTTCGATATCCCTATCGATTTTGGTATCCCAATGGATTTCAATATCCATATGGATTTCGATATCCATATGGATTTCGATATCCATATGGATTTCTATATCCATATGGATTTCGATATCCATATGGATTTCGATATGCATATCGATTTCGGTATCCCTAATGATTTCTATATCGATATCCATTTCGATTTCGATATCCCTTTGGATTTCGAAATCCATATCGATTTCGATATCCCTTTGGATTTCGATATCCGTATGGATTTCGATATCCATATCGATTTGGGTATCCATATCGATTTCGATATCCCTATGGATTTTGATATCCATATCGATTTCGATATCCCTATGGATTTTGATATCCATATCGATTTCGATATCCCTATGGATTTCGATATCCATATCGATTTCGGTATCCCTAATGATTTCTATAGCGATATCTATTTCGATTTCGATATCCCTTTGGATTTCGATATCCATATCGATTTCGATATCCATATCGATTTTGGTATCCCTTATTATTTCTATATCAATATCTATTTCGATATCGATATCCCTATGGATTTCGATATCCCTATCGATTTTGGTATCCCAATGGATTTCAATATCCATATGGATTTCGATATCCATATGGATTTCGATATCCATATGGATTTCGATATGCATATCGATTTCGGTATCCCTAATGATTTCTATATCGATATCCATTTCGATTTCGATATCCCTATGGATTTCGATATCCATATCGATTTCGATATCCATATCGATTTCGATATCCCTTTGGATTTCGATATCCGTATGGATTTCGATATCCATATCGATTTGGGTATGCATTTCTTTTTCGATATCATTCTGGAATTCGAATATGGAATATGGATTTCGATATCCCTATGGATTTCGATATCCCTATCGATTTTGGTATCCCAATGGATTTCAATATCCATATGGATTTCGATATCCATATGGATTTCGATATCCATATGGATTTCGATATCCATATGGATTTCGATATCCCTATGGATTTCGATATCCATATCGATTTCGATATCCATATGGATTTCGATATCCATATGGATTTCGATATGCATATCGATTTCGGTATCCCTAATGATTTCTATATCGATATCCATTTCGATTTCGATATCCCTATGGATTTCGATATCCCTATGGATTTCGATATCCATATCGATTTCGATATCCCTTTGGATTTTGATATCCGTATGGATTTCGATATCAATTTCGGCATCCATATCGATTTAAATATCCATATCGATTTTGATATCCCTATGGATTTCGATATCCATTTCGATTTCAATATCCATATCGATTTCGATATCCCTATGGATTTCGATATCCATATGGATATGGATTTCCATCCATATGGTATCCCTAATGATTTCTATAGCGATATCCATTTCGATTTCGATATCCCTATGGATTTCGATATCCATATCGATTTCGATATCCATATCGATTTCGGTATCCCTAATTATTTCTATATCAATATCCATTTCGATTTCGATATATCTATGGATTTCGATATCCCTATGGATTTCGATATCCCTATCGATTTCAGTATCCCAATGGATTTCAATATCCATATGGATTTCAATATCCATATGGATTTCGATATCCATATGGATTTCGATATCCATATGGATTTCGATATCCATATGGATTTCGATATCCATATGGATTTCGATATCCATATGGATTTCGATATCCATATGGATTTCGATATCCATATGGATTTCGATATGCATATCGATTTCGGTATCTCTAATGATTTCTATATCGATATCCATTTCGATTTCGATATCCCTATGGATTTCGATATCCATATCGATTTCGATATCCCTTTGGATTTCGATATCCGTATGGATTTCGATATCCATATCGATTTTGATATCCATATCGATTTCGATATCCCTATGGATTTCGATATCCATATGGATTTCGATATCCCTATGGATTTCGATATCCCTATCGATTTTGGTATCCCAATGGATTTCAATATCCATATGGATTTCGATATCCATATGGATTTCGATATCCATAGGGATTTCGATATATATATGGATTTCGATATGCATATCGATTTCGGTATCCCTAATGATTTCTATATCGATATCCATTTCGATTTCGATATCGCTATGGATTTCGATATCCCTATGGATTTCGATATCCCTTTGGATTTTGATATCCGTATGGATTTCGATATCAATTTCGGCATCCATATCGATTTAAATATCCATATCGATTTTGATATCCCTATGGATTTCGATATCCATTTCGATTTCAATATCCATATCGATTTCGATATCCCTATGGATTTCGATATCCATATGGATATGGATTTCCATCCATATGGTATCCCTAATGATTTCTATAGCGATATCCATTTCGATTTCGATATCCCTATGGATTTCGATATCCATATCGATTTCGGTATCCCTAATTATTTCTATATCAATATCCATTTCGATTTCGATATATCTATGGATTTCGATATCCCTATGGATTTCGATATCCCTATCGATTTCGGTATCCCAATGGATTTCAATATCCATATGGATTTCGATATCCATATGGATTTCGATATCCATATGGATTTCGATATCCATATGGATTTCGATATCCATATGGATTTCGATATGCATATCGATTTCGGTATCCCTAATGATTTCTATATCGATATCCATTTCGATTACGATATCCCTATGGATTTCGATATCCATATCGATTTCGATATCCCTTTGGATTTCGATATCCGTATGGATTTCGATATCCATATCGATTTTGATATCCATATCGATTTCGATATCCCTATGGATTTCGATATCCATATGGATTTCGATATCCCTATGGATTTCGATATCCCTATCGATTTTGGTATCCCAATTGATTTCAATATCCATATGGATTTCGATATGCATATCGATTTCGGTATCCCCTATGATTTTTATATCGATATCCATTTCGATTTCAATATCCCTATGGATTTCGATATCCATATGGATATGGATTTCCATCCATATGGTATCCCTAATGATTTCTATGGCGATATCCATTTCGATTTCGACATCTTTATGGATTTCGATATCCATATCGATTTCGGTATCCCTAATTATTTCTATATCAAAATCCATTTCGATTTCGATATCCCTATGGATTTCGATATCCCTATCGATTTCGGTATGCCAATGGATTTCAATATCCATATGTATTTCAATATCCATATGGATTTCGATATCCATATGGATTTCGATATCCATATGGATTTCGATATCCATATGGATTTCGATATCCATATGGATTTCGATATCCATATGGATTTCGATATCCATATGGATTTCGATATCCATATGGATTTCGATATGCATATCGATTTCGGTATCCCTAATGATTTCTATATCGATATCCATTTCGATGTCGATATCCCTATAGATTTCGATATCCATATCGATTTCGATATCCATATGGATTTCGATATCCATATGGATTTCGATATGCATATCGATTTCGGTATCCCCTATGATTTTTATATCGATATCCATTTCGATTTCGATATCCCTATGGATTTCGATATCCCTACGGATTTCGATATCCCTTTGGATTTTGATATCCGTATGGATTTCGATATCAATTTCGGCATCCATATCGATTTAAATATCCATATCGATTTTGATATCCCTATGGATTTCGATATCCATTTCGATTTCAATATCCATATCGATTTCGATATCCCTATGGATTTCGATATCCATATGGATATGGATTTCCATCCATATGGTATCCCTAATGATTTCTATAGCGATATCCATTTCGATTTCGATATCCCTATGGATTTCGATATCCATATCGATTTCGGTATCCCTAATTATTTCTATATCAATATCCATTTCGATTTCGATATCCCTATGGATTTTGATATCCCTATGGATTTCGATATCCCTATCGATTTCGGTATCCCAATGGATTTCAATATCCATATGGATTTCGATATCCATATGGATTTCGATATCCATATGGATTTCGATATCCATATGGATTTCGATATCCATATGGATTTCGATATCCATATGGATTTCGATATCCATATGGATTTCGATATCCATATGGATTTCGATATCCATATGGATTTCGATATCCATATCGAATTCGATATCCATATCGATTTTGGTATCCCTAATTATTTCTATATCAATATCCATTTCGATTTCGATATCCCTATGGATTTCGATATCCCTATCGATTTCGGTATCCCAATGGATTTCAATATCCATATGGATTTCGATATCCATATGGATTTCGATATCCATATGGATTTCGATATGCATATCGATTTCGATATCCCTATGGATTTCGATATCCATATCGAATTCGATATCCATATCGATTTTGGTATCCCTAATTATTTCTATATCAATATCCATTTCGATTTCGATATCCCTATGGATTTCGATATCCCTATCGATTTCGGTATCCCAATGGATTTCAATATCCATATGGATTTCGATATCCATATGGATTTCGATATCCATATGGATTTCGATATGCATATCGATTTCGGTATCACTAATGATTTCTATATCGATATCCATTTCGATTTCGATATCCCTATGGATTTCGATATCCATATCGATTTCGATATCCCTTTGGATTTCGATATCCGTATGGATTTCATTATCCATATCGATTTGAGTATCCATTTCGATTTCGATATCCCTCTGGAATTCGAATATGGAATATGGATTTCGATATCCCTATGGATTTCGATATCCATATAGATTTGGGTATCCATATCGATTTCGATATCCCTACTTTGATATCCATATCGATTTCGATATCCCTATGGATTTTGATATCCATATCGATTTTGATATCCATATCGATTTCGATATCCCTATGGATTTCGATATCCATATGGATTTCGATATCCCTATGGATTTCGATATCCCTATCGATTTTGGTATCCCAATCGATTTCAATATCCATATGGATTTCGATATCCATATGGATTTCGATATCCATAGGGATTTCGATATCCATTTGGATTTCGATATCCATATGGATTTCGATATTCATATGGATTTCGATATCCACATGGATTTCGATATCCATATGGATTTCGATATCCCTTTGGATTTCGATATCAATTTCGGCATTTATCATCGATTTAAATATCCATATCGATTTTGATATCCCTATGGATTTCGATATCCATTTCGATTTCAATATCCATATCGATTTCGATATCCCTATGGATTTCGATATCCATATGGATATGGATTTCCATCCATATGGTATCCCTAGTGATTTCTATAGCGATATCCATTTCGATTTCGATATCCCTATGGATTTCGATATCCATATCGATTTCGATATCTATATCGATTTCGGTATCCCTAATTATTTCTATATCAATATCCATTTCGATTTCGATATCCCTATGGATTTCGATATCCCTATGGATTTCGATATCCCTATCGATTTCGGTATGCCAATTGATTTCAATATCCATATGGATTTCGATATCCATATGGATTTCGATATCCATTTGGATTTCGATATCCATATGGATTTCGATATTCATATGGATTTCGATATCCACATGGATTTCGATATCCATATGGATTTCGATATCCATATGGATTTCGATATCCATATGGATTTCGATATCCATATGGATTTTGATATCCATATGGATTTCGATATGCATATCGATTTCGGTGTCCCTAATGATTTCTATATCGATATCCATTTCGATTTCGAAATCCATATGGATATGGATTTCCATCCATATGGTATCCCTAGTGATTTCTATAGCGATATCCATTTCGATTTCGATATCCCTATGGATTTCGATATCCATATCGATTTCGATATCTATATCGATTTCGGTATCCCTAATTATTTCTATATCAATATCCATTTCGATTTCGATATCCCTATGGATTTCGATATCCCTATGGATTTCGATATCCCTATCGATTTCGGTATGCCAATTGATTTCAATATCCATATGGATTTCGATATCCAAATGGATTTCGATATCCATTTGGATTTCGATATCCATATGGATTTCGATATTCATATGGATTTCGATATCCACATGGATTTCGATATCCATATGGATTTCGATATCCATATGGATTTCGATATCCATATGGATTTCGATATCCATATGGATTTCGATATCCATATGGATTTCGATATCCATATGGATTTCGATATCCCTATCGATTTCGGTATCCCAATGGATTTCAATATCCATATGGATTTCAATATCCATATGGATTTCGATATCCATATGGATTTTGATATCCATATGGATTTCGATATCCATATTGATTTCGATATCCATATGGATTTCGATATCCTTATGGATTTCGATATCCATATGGATTTCGATATGCATATCGATTTCGGTATCCCTAATGACTTCTATATCGATATCCATTTCGATTTCGATATCCATATGGATTTCGATATCCATATCGATTTCGATATCCTTATGGATTTCGATATCCATATGGATATCGATATCGATATGGATATCGAAATCCATAGGGATATCGAAATCGAAATGGATATCGCTATAGAAATCATTAGGGATACCGAAATCGATATGGATATCGAAATCCATATGGATATCGAAATCCATATGGATATCGAAATCCATAGGGATATCGAAATCGATATGGATATCGAAATCCATATGGATATCGAAATCGAAATGGATATCGATATAGAAATCATTAGGGATACCGAAATCGATATGGATATCGAAATCCATATGGATATCGAAATCCATAAGGATATCGAAATCCATATGGATATCGAAATCAATATGGATATCGAAATCCATATGGATATCAAAATCCATATGGATATCGAAATCCATATGGATATTGAAATCCATATGGATATTGAAATCCATTGGGATACCGAAATCGATAGGGATATCGAAATCCATAGGGATATCGAAATCCATAGGGATATCGAAATCGAAATGGATATTGATATAGAAATAATTAGGGATACCGAAATCGATATGGATATCGAAATCGATATGGATATCGAAATCCATAGGGATATCGAAATCGAAATGGATATCGCTATAGAAATCATTAGGGATACCATATGGATGGAAATCCATATCCATATGGATATCGAAATCCATAGGGATATCGAAATCGATATGGATACTGAAATCGAAATGGATATCGAAATCCATAGGGATATCAAAATCGATATGGATATTTAAATCGATATGGATGCCGAAATTGATATCGAAATCCATACGGATATCGAAATCGAAATGGATATCGAAATCGAAATGGATATCGATATAGAAATCATTAGGGATACCGAAATCGATATGCATATCGAAATCCATATGGATATCGAAATCCATATGGATATCGAAATCCATATGGATATCGAAATCCATATGGATATCGAAATCCATAGGGATATCGAAATCGAAATGGATATCGATATAGAAATCATTAGGGACACCGAAATCGATATGCATATCGAAATCCATATGGATATCGAAATCCATATGGATATCGAAATCCATATGGATATCGAAATCCATATGAATATCGAAATCCATATGGATATCGAAATCCATATGGATATCGAAATCCATGTGGATATCGAAATCCATATGAATATCGAAATCCATATGGATATCGAAATCCAAATGGATATCGAAATCCATATGGATATCGAAATCCATATGGATATTGAAATCAATTGGCATACCGAAATCGTTAGGGATATCGAAATCCATAGGGATATCGAAATCCATAGGGATATCGAAATCGAAATGGATATTGATATAGAAATAATTAGGGATACTGATATCGATATAGATATCGAAATCGATATGGATATCGAAATCCATAGGGATATCGAAATCGAAATGGATAACGATATAGAAATAATAAGGGATACCGAAATCGATATGGATATCGAAATCGATATGGATATCGAAATCCATAGGGATATCGAAATCGAAATGGATATCGCTATAGAAATCATTAGGGATACCGAAATCGATATGGATATCGAAATCCATAGGGATATCGAAATCGAAATGGATAACGATATAGAAATAATTAGGGATACCGAAATCGATATGGATATCGAAATCGATATGGATATCGAAATCCATAGGGATATCGAAATCGAAATGGATATCGCTATAGAATTCATTAGGGATACCGAAATCGATATGGATATCGAAATCCATATGGATATCGAAATCCATATGGATATCGAAATCCATATGGATATCGAAATCCATAGGGATATCGAAATCGATATGGATATAAAAATCGATATGGATATCAAAATCCATAGGGATATCGAAATCGATATGGATATCAAAATCCATAGGGATATCGAAATCGATATGGATACCCAAATCGATATGGATATCGAAATCCATAGGGATATCGAAATCCATATTCCATATTCGAATTCCAGAGGGATATTGAAATCGAAATGGATACCCAAATCGATATGGATATCGAAATCCAAACGGATATCGAAATCCAAAGGGATATCGAAATCGATATGGATATCGAAATCCATAGGGATATCGAAATCGAAATGTATATCGATATAGAAATCATTAGGGATACCGAAATCGATATGCATATCGAAATCCATATGGATATCGAAATCCATAGGGATATCGAAATCGAAATGGATATTGATATAGAAATAATTAGGGATACCAAAATCGATATGGATATCGAAATCGATATGGATATCGAAATCCATAGGGATATCGAAATCGAAATGGATATCGCTATAGAAATCATTAGGGATACCGAAATCGATATGGATATCGAAATCCATATGGATATCGAAATCCATATGGATATCGAAATCCATAGGGATATCGAAATCGATATGGATATCGAAATCCATATGGATATCGAAATCGAAATGGATATCGATATAGAAATCATTAGGGATACCGAAATCGATATGCATATCGAAATCCATACGGATATCGAAATCCATAAGGATATCGAAATCCATATGGATATCGAAATCAATATGGATATCGAAATCCATATGGATATCGAAATCAATATGGATATCGAAATCCATATGGATATTGAAATCCATATGGATATTGAAATCCATTGGGATACCGAAATCGATAGGGATATGGAAATCCATAGGGATATCGAAATCGAAATGGATATCGCTATAGAAATCATTAGGGATACCATATGGATGGAAATCCATATCCATATGGATATCGAAATCCATAGGGATATCGAAATCGATATGGATACTGAAATCGAAATGGATATCGAAATCCATAGGGATATCAAAATCGATATGGATATTTAAATCGATATGGATGCCGAAATTGATATCGAAATCCATACGGATATCAAAATCCAAAGGGATATCGAAATCGATATGGATATCGAAATCCATAGGGATATCGAAATCCATAGGGATATCGAAATCCATAGGGATATCGAAATCGAAATGGATATCGATATAGAAATCATTAGGGATACCGAAATCGATATGGATATTGATATAGAAATAATAATTATCGATCCATATGGATTTCGATATCCATATGGATTTCGATATCCATATGGATTTCGATATCCATATGGATTTCGATATGCATATCGATTTCGGTGTCCCTAATGATTTCTATATCGATATCCATTTCGATTTCGATATCCCTATGGATTTCGATATCCATATCGATTTCGATATCCATATGGATTTCGATATCCATATGGATTTCGATATCCATATGGATTTCGATATGCATATCGATTTCGGTATCCCTAATGATTTCTATATCGATATCCATTTCGATTTCGATATCCCTATGGATTTCGATATCCCTATGGATTTCGATATCCCTATGGATTTCGATATCCATATCGATTTCGATATCCCTTTGGATTTTGATATCCGTATGGATTTCGATATCAATTTCGGCATCCATATCGATTTAAATATCCATATCGATTTTGATATCCCTATGGATTTCGATATCCATTTCGATTTCAGTATCCATATCGATTTCGATATCCCTATGGATTTCGATATCCATATGGATATGGATTTCCATCCATATGGTATCCCTAATGATTTCTATAGCGATATCCATTTCGATTTCGATATCCCTATGGATTTCCATATCCCTATCGATTTCGGTATCCCAATGGATTTCAATATCCATATGGATTTCGATATCCATATGGATTTCGATATCCATATGGATTTCGATATCCATATTGATTTCGATATCCATATGGATTTCGATATCCATATTGATTTCGATATCCATATGGATTTCGATATCCTTATGGATTTCGATATCCGTATGGATTTCGATATGCATATCGATTTCGGTATCCCTAATGATTTCTATATCGATATCCATTTCGATTTCGATATCCATATGGATTTCGATATCCATATCGATTTCGATATCCCTATGGATTTCGATATCCATATGGATTTCGATATCCATATGGATTTCGATATCCATATCGATTTCGGTATCCCTAATGATTTCTATAGCGATATCCATTTCGATTTCGATATCCCTATGGATTTCGATATCCATATCGATTTCGATATCCATATCGATTTTGGTATCCCTAATTATTTCTATATCAATATCCATTTCGATTTCGATATCCCTATGGATTTCGATATCCATATGGATTTCGATATGCATATCGATTTCGGTATCCCTAATGATTTCTATATCGATATACATTTCGATTTCGATATCCCTATGGATTTCGATATCCATATCGATTTCGATATCCCTTTGGATTTCGATATCCGTTTGGATTTCGATATCCATATCGATTTGGGTATCCATTTCGATTTCAATATCCCTCTGGAATTCGAATATGGAATATGGATTTCGATATCCCTATGGATTTCGATATCCATATCGATTTGGGTATCCATATCGATTTCGATATCCCTATGGATTTTGATATCCATATCGATTTCGATATCCCTATGGATTTTGATATCCATATCGATTTTTATATCCATATCGATTTCGATATCCCTATGGATTTCGATATCCATATGGATTTCGATATCCATATGGATTTCGATATCCATATGGATTTCGATATCCATATCGATTTCGGTATCCCTAATGATTTCTACAGCGATATCCATTTCGATTTCGATATCCCTATGGATTTCGATATCCATATCGATTTCGATATCCATATCGATTTCGGTATCCCTAATTATTTCTATATCGTTATCCATTTCGATTTCGATATCCCTATGGATTTCGATATCCATATCGATTTCGGTATCCCTAATGATTTCTATAGCGATATCCATTTCGATTTCGATATCCCTATGGATTTCGATATCCATATCGATTTCGATATCCATATCGATTTCGGTATCCCTAATTATTTCTATATCGTTATCCATTTCGATTTCGATATCCCTATGGATTTCGATATCCATATCGATTTCGATATCTATATCGATTTCAGTATCCCTAATTATTTCTATATCAATATCCATTTCGATTTCGATATCCCTATGGATTTCGATATCCCTATGGATTTCGATATCCCTAACGATTTCGGTATGCCAATTGATTTCAATATCCATATGGATTTCGATATCCATATGGATTTCGATATCCATTTGGATTTCGATATCCATATGGATTTCGATATTCATATGGATTTCGATATCCACATGGATTTCGATATCCATATGGATTTCGATATCCATATGGATTTCGATATCCATATGGATTTCGATATCCATATGGATTTCGATATCCATATGGATTTCGATATCCATATGGATTTCGATATGCATATCGATTTCGGTGTCCCTAATGATTTCTTTATCGATATCCATTTCGATTTCGATATCCCTATGGATTTCGATATCCATATCGATTTCGATATCCATATGGATTTCGATATCCATATGGATTTCGATATCCATATGGATTTCGATATGCATATCGATTTCGGTATTCCTAATGATTTCTATATCGATATCCATTTCGATTTCGATATCCATTTCGATTTCGATATCCGTATGGATTTCGATATCAATTTCGGCATCCATATCGATTTAAATATCCATATCGATTTTGATATCCCTATGGATTTCGATATCCATTTCGATTTCAGTATCCATATCGATTTCGATATCCCTATGGATTTCGATATCCATATGGATATGGATTTCCATCCATATGGTATCCCTAATGATTTCTATAGCGATATCCATTTCGATTTCGATATCCCTATGGATTTCGATATCCATATCGATTTCGATATCCATATCGATTTCGGTATCCCTACTTATTTCTATATCAATATCCATTTCGATTTCGATATCCCTATGGATTTCGATATCCCTATGGATTTCGATATCCCTATCGATTTCGGTATCCCAATGGATTTCAATATCCATATGGATTTCAATATCCATATGGATTTCGATATCCATATGGATTTCGATATCCATATGGATTTCGATATCCATATTGATTTCGATATCCATATGGATTTCGATATCCTTATGGATTTCGATATCCATATGGATTTCGATATGCATATCGATTTCGGTATCCCTAATGATTTCTATATCGATATCCATTTCGATTTCGATATCCATATGGATTTCGATATCCATATCGATTTCGATATCCCTATGGATTTCGATATCCATATGGATTTCGATATCCATATGGATTTCGATATCCATATGGATTTCGATATCCATATCGATTTCGGTATCCCTAATGATTTCTATAGCGATATCCATTTCGATTTCGATATCCCTATGGATTTCGATATCCATATCGATATCGATATCCATATCGATTTCGGTATCCCTAATTATTTCTATATCAATATCCATTTCGATTTCGATATCCCTATGGATTTCGATATCCCTATGGATTTCGATATCCCAATCGATTTCGGTATCCCAATGGATTTCAATATCCATATGGATTTCAATATCCATATTGATTTCGATATCCATATGGATTTCGATATCCTTATGGATTTCGATATCCATATGGATTTCGATATGCATATCGATTTCGGTATCCCTAATGATTTCTATATCCATATGGATTTCGATATCCATATGGATTTCGATATCCATATGGATTTCGATATCCATATCGATTTCGGTATCCCTAATTATTTCTATATCAATATCCATTTCGATTTCGATATCCCTATGGATTTCGATATCCATATGGATTTCGATATGCATATCGATTTCGGTATCCCTAATGATTTTTATATCGATATACATTTCGATTTCGATATCCCTATGGATTTCGATATCCATATCGATTTCGATATCCCTTTGGATTTCGATATCCGTTTGGATTTCGATATCCATATCGATTTGGGTATCCATTTCGATTTCAATATCCCTATGGATTTTGATATCCATATCGATTGATATCCCTCTGGAATTCGAATATGGAATATGGATTTCGATATCCCTATGGATTTCGATATCCATATCGATTTGGGTATCCATATCGATTTCGATATCCCTATGGATTTTGATATCCATATCGATTTCGATATCCCTATGGATTTTGATATCCATATCGATTTTTATATCCATATCGATTTCGATATCACTATGGATTTCGATATCCATATGGATTTCGATATCCATATGGATTTCGATATCCATATCGATTTCGGTATCCCTAATGATTTCTATAGCGATATCCATTTCGATTTCGATATCCCTATGGATTTCGATATCCATATCGATTTCGATATCCATATCGATTTCGGTATCCCTAATTATTTCTATATCGTTATCCATTTCGATTTCGATATCCCTATGGATTTCGATATCCATATCGATTTCGATATCCATATCGAAGTGGGTATCCATATCGATTTCGACATCCCTCTGGGATTCGAATATGGAATATGGATTTCGATATCCCTATGGATTTCGATATCCATATCGATTTGGGTATCCATATCGATTTCGATATCCCTATGGATTTTGATATCCAAAGCGATTTCGATGTCCCTATAGATTTTGATATCCATATCGATTTCAATATCCCTATGGATTTCGATATCCATTTCAATTTCGATATCCCTATTTATTTCGATATTCATATGGATTTCGATATCCATATGGATTTCGATATCTCTAATGATTTTTATATCGATATCCACTTCGATTTCGATATCCCTATGGATTTTGATATTCCTTTGGATTTCGATATCCGTATGGATTTCGATATCCATATCAATTTCGGCATCCATATCGATTTAAATATCCATATCGATTTTGATATCCCTATGGATTTCTTTATCCATATCAATTTCAGTATCCCTCTGGATTTCGATATCCATATGGATTTCGATATCCATATCGGTTTTGATATTCATATCGATTTCGATATCCCTTTGGATTTCGATATCCCTATGGATTTCGATATCCATTTCGATTTCAATATCCATATCGATTTCGATATCCCTATGGATTTCGATATCCCTATCGATTTCGGTATCCCAATGGATTTCAATATCCATATGTATTTCGATATCCCTATAGATTTCGATATCCATATCGATTTCAATATCCATATCGATTTCGATATCCCTATGGATTTCGATATCCATATGGATTTCGATATCAATATGAATTTCGATATCCATATGGATTTCGATATCTCTAATGATTTCTATATCGATATCCATTTCGATTTCGATATCCCTATGGATTTCGATATCCATATCGATTTCGATATCCCTTTGGATTTCGATATCCGTATGGATTTCGATATCCATATCAATTTCGGCATCCATATCGATTTAAATATCCATATCGATTTTGATATCGCTATGGATTTCGATATCCATTTCGATTTCAATATCCATATCGATTTCGATATCCCTATGGATTTCGATATCCATATGGATGTGGATTTCCATATGGATATGGATTTCCATATCCATATGGATTTCGATATCCATATCGATTTCGATATCCCTATGGATTTTGATATCCATATCGATTTTAATATCCATATCGATTTTGATATCCATATCGATTTCAATATCCATATCGATTTTGATATCCATATCGATTTCAATATCCATATCAATTTCGATATCCCTATGGTATATTTTGATATCCATATCGAATTCCATATCCATATCAATTTCGATATACCTATGGATTTCGATATCCATATTCATTTCGGCATCCATATCGACTTCGATATCCCTATGGTTTTCGATATCCCTATGGATTTCGATATCCCTATGGATTTCAATATCCATATCGATTTCGATATCCCTATGGATTTCTATATTCATATCGATTTCAATACCCTTATTGATATACCTATGGATTTTGATATCCATATCGATTTTGATATCCATATCGATTTCGATATCCCTATGGATTTCGATATCCATATGGATTTCGATATCCATATCGATTTCGGTATCCCTAATGATTTCTATATCGATATCTGTCTACGTCACAATGACGTAGAGAGCGAGAGAGCGAGACGGGAGTGGTGAACGGCGGAGCTTTCACCACGGCCTGTAATGCTAAGTAGTGTAATCTGTAATGTTAAGTTGAATTAATCTGCTTTATAACGTGTAATTGAAAAGACGTGAATACATATCTGTGAAGTGAAGTACTCTTGGAGTTTCTACACTTATTTCTGGGGAAACAAGAAGGAAGACATCTCGCCCTTCTACAAACATTTTGGTCCTTCGAGCCGGATCTATCCTTCTAAGATCAGGCCGATCTATTGACGCCGGCTCGCATCGGTGGATTTGTCTTCAACGCTGCAAAGAAAGTTAAGTAAAACTTTTATTTTCAAGTCCACATAAGGTGGCAGTGTAAATGTTGTCCGATTGCATGATCTATCACATAAGGTGTTAAATCAGGCAGCACTTCATTTACACTCGTTAAATGACATAAGGTCATTTTTTCATTCTCCTTCATTTCTTTTTCCTTTTGTACTTTGTACTGCTTTCCGACGCAGCCATCTTTTTTCCAATCCCAGTTATGTATGTACATATGTAAATGTACATAAGAACAGTTTCATGATCATTTTTTTTTCTACATCAACTGTTCACACATTCCATTCCTTCCAAGAAACGTACATATATACATACATAACTAAGTACATAAGGTACTTCCATACATACATACATACATATCTCCACCAACAAGAAATATACAATGTGCGTTCAATATCAAACTTACCGTGTGTCGCCGTTTCCAATTTCCAACAAGTGAAGTGAACACTCCTCCGCGAGAAAAATTTGTGCTGTGACATCCTGAAATACCAACAAGAAAACATTTAAGTGGAAATTAATTAATTTCGCGAAAAATAATTTAAACTCACCATTGTTTACATTTGAGTCACACATATGTACGCACATACACGAATGTTCCGATTGTTCACCATTCCTACACTTGTTATCGGCTCCAATTTCAAGGTTTACACGACGGCAATTTATTTTTTCGGTAATGCGAAACAAATGCGAAATTAACGCGAACGTCTAATAAAATAATTTCGCACTCGCATTGTTTTCGCGATCCGAATTTAATAAATCCGAGCTTGCGTGTAATATTTAATGCACATATTTTTCCCAATACACATATTTTTCCCAATACACATATTTTTCCCAATACACATATTTTTTCCAATACATATATTTTTTCCATAATAAATATATTTTACATAATCCATAATATATATTTTATAACATTCCATATACACACAATATATTTTATGCATTCCACATACAAAATATATTTACACACATATCACATACCCACACATATAAATCCTAACACATACATATAATTTCTCCTACATTTAATTTACACAAACGCATTCACATAATTATTATTTTTGGTGCAGGATTCCGAAATTAAAAAAAAAAAAAAAAAAAAAAAAACAAAACATCGAAACATTTTATCAAAAAAAGATTTTCTAATTAAGTGAACTAACTACGGATTTTTTCGCCTTTGTGTTGTTTGTTTCTTAAAATTTGAAATTCGCGCAGAAAGAAAATTTGTGAAACCGTCTCCAACGCTACAGCCGAGTCGTTTTTTTTCCACCAGATTTGCCTATTTTTTTTTTCCAAAAAAATTTTGTGACTAATCTTTTTATAAACGACTTTAAAGTTTATTGACGGTGTATTTGTATTTCTACCGAGAACATATAAAAAACAAAAAAAACAAAAAAAATCCATTCCAAGCTAACATCGGAAGAAATACAACGTACAGTTTAGATTTTTTTGCAATTTTGTCTTTTTTTGCGCAAACAACAGCACGTAGTCGTCTATCCTTTTTCGACCCAAGTTCACAAATAAGAGAATTTTGATTAACGGATAACCACCAGTAAAATTTTTATGTGCATTTGTGTAAAACCGATTTCTTGATATACATTCAACTATAATTTTGTAAAATAAAATATACAGTCCACGTTTCGAAAAATTCCTACAAATATAAGGTTCAACATTTCAAACATTCTTTCATCGTCGAAAATTCCACAGTGGTTATAAATCCAAGTTTTTCAATTACTGCGAAGATTATTATACTCGATTCAAGTTCCAATTGCTTCGACATTTCCTACAATTCTCTTTACATTTTTTCGATTTTCAATTGTCAACTCTCCAATTCCTGTTGTCGTCTAGCAACGGTCAAAAAAAAAACTGCGTTTTAGATTATGCCAATCGAGCAACCCAAGACTAGCGCTAAGTCAACTCGGCTCACTGTTCCTCCACGTTCTGCATCGCCTGCGACCCCGACATCAAAACCAAGAATTCTCGCTTCTCCTGCGACCATTAAACGACATCCAAGTTCTGCCAGAAGTGAGTCTTCAGCACTCAAGGGTCAGAGCCACGGCATTCAACGAGCTTCATCTGAGCCCAGATTGTCGTCTCCGAAAACTTCCAGAGCGTCAAGCCCATCTAAGATAGAAACTGCGAAGCCAGTCCCGCACATCACCGTGTCCGCACCTTCAGTCTCTACTCGTTCTGAAACGCAGAGACGTATCCGTGTCTCCAACATGGCTTTGGCTGATTTTATAGCTGCCAGTGATCGTATCAGCCGTTTCCAGGATATGATCACCACCCCGACTGAGAATGCAGTCACAATCTCCACACTGAAGATCCGACAGGATCATATTCGCTCCTTATGGGCAACAGCCGAACAAGAGTATGTTCGTTGTTCCAAAAGTATTCGGCAAGATGGTGACGCTGCAGATATTACGACCCTAGAAGCAAAATATGCTTATTGCTATGATGTTTATGAACGTTGCGCGTCTCTACTTACAGAGTCCATTGACAAAGCATCCATGCCAGCGCAGTTGCCAGTTCCTAGCGTTGCTTCGAGAGGCTGTAATCTTCCGCCATGTGACACAGAAATCTTTAGCGGGGATTTTTTGCGTTGGCCTACATTTCGAGACCTTTTCACCGCTGTCTACATAGACAATCCGCGGTTAACACCTGTCGAAAAGTTATTCCATTTGAATTCTAAAACACGAGGTGATGCCAAGGCTCTAGTGGCTAAGTCTCCACTTACCAATGATGGTTTTGAATCAGCTTGGGAAGCCCTCTGTGAGCGGTTTGAGAATCCAAGACTCCTTGTCAATAGTCAGCTCAAGGTCCTGTTCGGCTTAATGCCCATTCCTACCGAGTCCGTCACATCGCTGAGAACGATGCTGAACACTTTCCAAGGATGCTTGCTAGCATTAAATCTTCACGGCGTAGACACATCTACTTGGGACAGCATGCTCGTTTTTTGGGCTAGCTCCAAGCTGCCCAAGGTTACCCGAGCTATGTGGGAGCAGTCTCTCCAAAATAAACGAGATATCCCATGTTGGTCCGAATCAAATGCGTTTCTAGAAGATCGCGTCCTTACGTTGGAATCACTAGAAGATTCAATGACTGTGAGTTGTCAGCCATCGACAAGTCAATTTGTCCGGAAAGAAACCCAGAGGAATATTAAGACTTTTAAAACCAAGGTCTCTGTGGGCACATCTACGTGCAAGGTGTGTGCAAAGGAGAATCATCCAATCCGTCTGTGTCCTCGTTTTCTCCAAATGTCCATCAATGATAGAGTCACACAGATTAGGCAACTCAAATTATGCCTCAATTGTTTCGCACGTCAGCATCAACTAAAAGAATGTCCAAGTGCACATAATTGCTTCACGTGCAACGGTCGCCATAATACCCTGCTTCATCGTGGAAACGTTGCGCCAGTGCTAGCGCTACCCAGCTCAAATGCCAGGGGCAATCAAGCCAACGCTGTTTCAAACCTTCCGGCAGACCCACCTATCCGCACGCAAAGCTATTTTGCATCAAGTGCGAAGCGAGTCCTTTTGGGAACCGCCATGGTTACCGTGCGTCATCAGGGAATTTCCTATAGGGCTCGTGCTTTGATTGATCCAGGATCTGAAGGGAGTTTTATAACGGAGCGGCTTTTCAACCAAATAAAACTTCCATTCAAGACAGTGACTGCTCACATATCTGGTCTAACCATGTCGACTCCCGCTCAAGCCCATAAACTTTCTCAGCTCGTCATAGGTTCTCCATTGATGCCAGAACGGCGAGTGCCCACGTCTGCCTATGTCTTACCGTATTTGGCAGGCAATCTTCCGACGCATAGCATTAGCGAGAGTGCCTTAGAGAACCTGCCCAACTTGCCTCTTGCCGATCCGAATTTCCGTCACAGTGCCCAAATAGATTTACTGCTCGGGTCTGACGTGCTTCCGGCAATTTCCTTGAAGGGCAAGGAAACCAACATTTGTGGCACCCTTCTTGGAGAAGAGACCATATTCGGGTGGGTACTTACAGGGCCAGTTGACGAGTCCCAAATCGACCAACGGGCAATCTCCTCGTTTTCCACTCGAGTTATGCATCCCCCAGAGAGCCAATTAGATAAACTTCTCACAAAATTTTGGGAGGTGGAGGATCTCCCTGTGAGGAGAATGAAAGAGTCCGATTCCGATTGTGAGGAGAACTTCGTCCGAACCACCAAAAGAGACACCTCGGGACGATATATCGTCAGCCTTCCATTCCGAGAGCCTAGCAACATCCAGCTGGGTCATTCCAGGTCAGGTGCATTGGCCCAGTTCCTTCGGAACGAGAGCCGACTGAACAAAAATCCAGAACTCAAAGCTCAGTATAACTCGGTGATCCAAGAGTACATAGACCTTGGTCATATGAGAAAGGTTAGTCCTGCAGACGGTAGCTCTGTATTTTACCTTCCACATCATGCGGTGTTTAAGCCAGAAAGCACCACTACTAAAGTTCGCGTAGTGTTCAACGCCTCCAGTTCCTCCACTAATGGGCAGAGTCTCAACGATGTCTTGCATACAGGACCGGTCCTCCAATCCGACCTAACCATGCAACTTCTTAAGTGGAGATATTTCCGATTTGTTTTCAACGCCGATATTACCAAGATGTATCGGCAAATCCTTGTTGACCATCGACACACTCCGTTTCAGCGAATCTTGTTCCGCACACCAAATGGCGAATTAAGCGATTTCGAGCTAAAAACCGTTACATTTGGAGTAAATTGTGCCCCCTTCCTTGCGATTCGAGTCCTCCAACAGCTAGCAAGTGATGTGGAATCCCAATATCCTCGAGCTAGTGAAGTTATTCGCAGTTTCATGTACGTGGATGACGTACTAGCTGGTGCTCATACGCAACACGAGGCCTGTGAGGCCATTAAAGAGCTGTCCTGTGCGATGGAGTCCGCTGGTTTCCCCCTACGAAAGTGGACGGCCAATCATAAGCCGCTTCTGCGTGATATTCCGTCAAGCCACCTGTTAAATTCCGAGTTTCTCGAAATCGATGACGCTAGTGTAACCAAGACGCTGGGGATTCGATGGAGAGCCACGACTGACGAGTTTTTCTTCGTTCCCTCTCCACTGGAGCAAAAATCCTCCTACTCGAAGCGCGAGGTTTTGTCCCAAATTTCTAAATTGTTCGATCCAGCAGGTTGGTTATCTCCTTTCATTGTGCGTGCCAAGATGTTTATGCAAACTTTGTGGCTACGTGAGCTCCGTTGGGATGATCCACTTCCGTCCGATCTTGACCAACAGTGGAGCCAGTTTGTGACCAATTACCAGTCACTCAACGAAATCCGTATTCCCAGATGGGTACACTCTCAACCAAAGGTCCACATTGAGCACCACGGGTTCTGTGATGCATCCGAGCGAGCATATGGTGCAGCGCTATACGTTCGAGCTGTGATAGGGAATCACAGCTTCACGAATCTCCTTACCTCCAAGACAAGAGTGGCTCCAGTGAAAACCGTTTCTCTCCCTCGATTAGAATTGTGCGGAGCAGTCCTCTTGGCTGAGATGACTGCTGCAATTCTCCCTTACATGCCGGTAGATAATCCTGATCTGCATCTGTGGACAGACTCCACCATTGTATTGTCCTGGCTTCAAAAACCTCCGTGCAGATGGACCACATTCGTGGCAAATCGAGTAGCGAAAATAACACAGATTTGCGACGCCCAACAATGGCATCATGTTCGTTCAGAACACAACCCCGCCGATTTGGCAAGTAGAGGTGTTTCCTCCAGCGAGTTAGCGCAGTCAGACCTGTGGTGGCACGGCCCAGAGTGGTTAACATTGCCGCGCAGTCAATGGCCACCAGCACTTAAGTCTATCCCCGAGACTGACGTCGAACAAAGGACTATTAAGGTGCATACCACTAAGATCGCGCCGACGGAAGAGTTCCTCAACCGTTTCTCCGACTTTAGCCGAGCATTGCGCGTTTCTGCGTACATTCTGCGTTTCATCCGCCATTGTCGCAAAGGTCCCAGGGCGACCTCACTTCAACTTTCCCAAGGCGACCTGGCAGCAGCAGAGCAAGCGCTCACTATTTCGACTCAGCGTCGAGTATACGCTGAGGAATACCAAAGTCTAAGCAACAAGCAACAAATAGCCTCTCGTAGCTCCATACTTTCCTTAAATCCATTTCTTGACCACCATGGCATTATCCGAGCCAGCGGACGGGTTAAAAATTCCAGCTCTCTGCGGTATGATGAACGTCATCCTGTTCTTCTGCCGTATGACAGCCGTTTTGCTCGACTCCTTACTGATTTCACCCATCGCATAACGTTGCATGGGGGGAATCAGCTCATGATCCGTATCATCCGCGCGAAATACTGGATTCCCAAGATTCGAAATTTGGTCAAACATGTGACTAAGTCCTGTAAGGTCTGTATCATATACAGAAAGCGTCTCCAAACGCAGCTAATGGGAGATCTGCCCAAGGAGCGGTCTTCCTTTTCCAGGCCATTCACCTACACGGGAGTGGATTTTGCCGGCCCGTTTGATATCAAAAATTACACAGGACGAGCCTGTCTCATCACTAAGGGGTATGTGTGTGTGTTTGTGTGTTTTAGCACCAAGGCTATCCACTTGGAATGCACTTGGAAAAAACTTCTCTCCAAAGAGTTTCTGGAGTCAGTAGCATCCGCAGCCTCAAGTCGGTACAGCCACCATAAGCTAGACTGGCGTTTCATTCCGCCCGGAGCACCGCATATGGGTGGCTTATGGGAAGCTGGGGTCAAAAGTTTTAAGACTTTGCTCCGCAAATCCGCTTCCGGCACTCGATTCACCTTCGAGGAGCTGTCAACGCTGTTGACAAAAGTCGAGGCTTGCCTAAATTCTAGGCCACTGGCTCCTTTATCAGATGACCCTACAGAGCTCCTCTCACTGACACCCGGTCATTTCCTGATCGGAGCGCCTCTCCTGTCAGCTCCTGAAGCTGAAATCCCTCAGCTCGCCGAGTCCATCCACAACCGATGGCGGCGCCTTAAGGCTTTAAACCAGCAACTTTGTCTGCGCTGGAAGGAGGAGTATCTGAAGGAGATGCACAAGAGGCACAAATGGCAACGACCCATGAGAGATCTCCAGATCAACGACATGGTTGTCGTTAAGGAGGACAACTTGCCACCTAACGAGTGGCGACTCGGTCGAATCCAGGCAGTTCATCCTGGCGCCGACGAGCGAGTTCGCGTTGTCGACTTGCTGACCACGCGAGGCCCTATCCGAAGGCCCGTCACCAAACTATTGTTACTACCCTCCTGTAGCGAATAAGTTCCTCCTCCTATTTGCAGCTCTTTCCAATTATTGTCATTCCTTGGCTAATCCGAAACTTTTCATTTCTAGCCCTCTTTTTCCAGTTTTTTTTTCCCATCACAAGACCTGCCAGCATGGCCCCACGTCCACGCCAACGCCGCAAACCCTCCGAGGAGACACGCTCCCGGGAGTCTCACACCTTTCGGTGCCGGGTGTGCCGAGGAGTCCACCCCTTGAAGAGATGCAAACGATTTCTCAAACTGGCTACGGAGAAGAGGCTCCGAGCGGTGTTAATAAACAAATACTGCTCGAATTGTTTGGCCCATGAGCATTCGGGCAAGTCCTGCCGCAGTGGACGGCGATGCCAGAAGTGCGACCAGAGGCACCATACGCTGCTACACGACGAGGAGCGTCGTTCGACATCGCGGGAGCCGCCAGCCGCCTCCTCCAGGAAAGCCTCCAAACCCTCCGTTGCTCCTCCCTCGCTCACAGGACTCCTAAACCTGTCATCCACGTTGGTGATGCCCACGGCGACCATAATTATTGTGGTTGGTGCGAAAACATTCCGGACGAGAGCGCTGCTCGACCCCTGCACGCCGGTCAGCCGTATCCGGGCATCCCTTGCCGCCAGTTTCGGTTTGCCGACGGTCCATCTGGGGGCCGATCGGATTTGCACGGCAGTTGTCAAGTCGGCAGTGGAGACTGACGTCGAGCTAAACGTCGCCTTCCAGGTGGATTCGGCCCTCCAGTTCCGGACTCCCGCTCGGCCCGTCCATGACAGCGTGTGCCAGCGGTTCGCGGACCTGAGGCTGGCGGATGAGCGCTTCCACGCTCCGGCCTCCATCTTCGTGGTGTTGGGCGGTGACGTATACCCCCGAGTCGTACGGTCAGATTGCCGCGCGAGTCGGGACGGATTCCCCGTGGCCCAGCGCACCATCTTCGGGTGGACACTGGCCGGTAGCTGCCCACACCCTTGAGGCATTCGCAATCAGGATATTGCAAGGGGGCCGGGATGTCTACGTCACAATGACGTAGAGAGCGAGAGAGCGAGACGGGAGTGGTGAACGGCGGAGCTTTCACCACGGCCTGTAATGCTAAGTAGTGTAATCTGTAATGTTAAGTTGAATTAATCTGCTTTATAACGTGTAATTGAAAAGACGTGAATACATATCTGTGAAGTGAAGTACTCTTGGAGTTTCTACACTTATTTCTGGGGAAACAAGAAGGAAGACATCTCGCCCTTCTACAAACAATATCCATTTCTATATCGATATCCATATCGATTTCGATATCCCTATGGATTTCGATATCCATATCGATTTCGATATCGCTTTGGATTTCAATATCCGTATGGATTTCGATATCCATATCAATGACGAAATCGATTTTGATATCCCTATGGATTTTGATATCCATATGGATTTCGATATCGATATGGATTTCGATATCCTTATGGATTTCGATATCAATATCAATTTCGGTGTCCATATCGATTGCAATATCGATATCGATTTCGATATTCCTATGGATTTCGATATCCATATCGATTTCGATATCCCTATGGATTTCGATATCCCTATGGAGTTCGATATCCATATGGATTTTGATATCCATATGGATATCGATATCCATATCGATTTCGGTATCCCTAATTATTTCTATATCGATATCCATTTCGATTTCGATATCCCTATGGATTTCGATATCCCTATGGATTTCGATATCCCTATGGATTTCGATATCCCTATCGATTTCGGTATCCCTATAGATTTCAATATCCATATTGATTTCGATATCCCTATGGATTTCGATATCCATATCGATTTCAATATCCATATCGATTTCGATATCCCTATGGATTTCGATATCCCTATGGATTTCGATATCCATATGGATTTCGATATCCATATGGATTTCGATATCCATATGGATTTCGATATCCATATGGATTTCGATATCCATATGGATTTCGATATCCATATGGATTTCGATATCCATATGGATTTCGATATCCATATGGATTTCGATATCCATATGGATCTCGATATCCATATCGATTTCGATATCCCTATGGATTTCGATATCCATATGGATTTCGATATCCCTATGGATTTCGATATCCCTATGGATTTCGATATCGATATCGATTTCGATATCCATTTCGATTTCGATATCCATATCGATTTCGATATCCCTATGGATTTCGATATCCCTATGGATTTCGATATCCATATGGATTTCGATATCCATATGGATTTCGATATCCATATGGATTTCGATATCCATATGGATTTCGATATCCATATGGATTTCGATATCCATATGGATTTCGATATCCATATGGATTTCGATATCCATATGGATTTCGATATCCATATGGATTTCGATATCCATATGGATTTCGATATCCATTTCGATTTCGATATCCCTATGGATTTCGATATCCATATGGATTTCGATATGCATATCGATTTCGGTATCCCTAATGATTTCTATATCGATGTACATTTCGATTTCGATATCCCTATGGATTTCGATATCCATATCGATTTCGATATCCCTTTGGATTTCGATATCCGCTTGGATTTCGATATCCATATCGATTTGGGTATCCATTTCGATTTCAATATCCCTCTGGAATTCGAATATGGAATATGGATTTCGGTATCCCTATGGATTTCGATATCCATATCGATTTGGGTATCCATATCGATTTCGATATCCCTATGGATTTTGATATTCATATCGATTTCGATATCCCTATGGATTTTGATATCCATATCGATTTTTATATCCATATCGATTTCGATATCACTATGGATTTCGACATCCATATGGATTTCGATATCCATATGGATTTCGATATCCATATCGATTTCGGTATCCCTAATGATTTCTATAGCGATATCCATTTCGATTTCGATATCCCTATGGATTTCGATATCCATATCGATTTCGATATCCATATCGATTTCGGTATCCCTAATTATTTCTATATCGTTATCCATTTCGATTTCGATATCCCTATGGATTTCGATATCCATATCGATTTCGATATCCATATCGAAGTGGGTATCCATATCGATTTCGACATCCCTCTGGGATTCGAATATGGAATATGGATTTCGATATCCCTATGGATTTCGATATCCATATCGATTTGGGTATCCATATCGATTTCGATATCCCTATGGATTTTGATATCCAAAGCGATTTCGATGTCCCTATGGATTTTGATATCCATATCGATTTCGATATCCCTATGGATTTCGATATCCATTTCAATTTCGATATCCCTATTTATTTCGATATCCATATGGATTTCGATATCCATATAGATTTCGATATCTCTAATGATTTTTATATCGATATCCATTTCGATTTCGATATCCCTATGGATTTCGATATCCCTTTGGATTTCGATATCCGTATGGATTTCGATATCCATATCAATTTCGGCGTCCATATCGATTTAAATATCCATATCGATTTTGATATCCCTATGGATTTCTTTATCCATATCAATTTCAGTATCCCTCTGGATTTCGATATCCATATGGATTTCGATATCCATATCGGTTTTGATATTCATATCGATTTCGATATCCCTTTGGATTTCGATATCCCTATGGATTTCGATATCCATTTCGATTTCAATATCCATATCGATTTCGATATCCCTATGGATTTCGATATCCCTATCGATTTCGGTATCCCAATGGATTCCAATATCCGTATGTATTCCGATATCCCTATAGATTTCGATATCCATATCGATTTCAATATCCATATCGATTTCGATATCCCTATGGATTTCGATATCCATATGGATTTCGATATCAATATGAATTTCGATATCCATATGGATTTCGATATCTCTAATGATTTCTATATCGATATCCATTTCGATTTCGATATCCCTATGGATTTCGATATCCATATCGATTTCGATATCCCTTTGGATTTCGATATCCGTATGGATTTCGATATCCATATCAATTTCGGCATCCATATCGATTTAAATATCCATATCGATTTTGATGTCGCTATGGATTTCGATATCCATTTCG
Source organism: Drosophila saltans (assembly GCA_018903575.1). Lineage (NCBI taxonomy): Eukaryota > Metazoa > Arthropoda > Insecta > Diptera > Drosophilidae > Drosophila > Drosophila saltans. Next base: position 134,497 of record JAEIGH010000194.1, read on the forward strand.
ATTTCAATATCCATATCGATTTCGATATCCCTATGGATTTCGATATCCATATGGATGTGGATTTCCATATGGATATGGATTTCCATATCCATATGGATTTCGATATCCATATCGATTTCGATATCCCTATGGATTTTGATATCCATATCGATTTTAATATCCATATCGATTTTGATATCCATATCGATTTCAATATCCATATCGATTTTGATATCCATATCGATTTCAATATCCATATCAATTTCGATATCCCTATGGTATATTTTGATATCCATATCGATTTCCATATCCATATCAATTTCGATATACCTATGGATTTCGATATCCATATTCATTTCGGCATCCATATCGACTTCGATATCCCTATGGTTTTCGATATCCCTATGGATTTCGATATCCCTATGGATTTCAATATCCATATCGATTTCGATATCCCTATGGATTGCGTTATCCATATCGATTTCAATATTCTATGGATTTCGATATCCCTCTGGATTTAGATATCCATATGGATTTCGATGTCCATATCGATTTCGGTATTCCTATGGATTTCTATATTCATATCGATTTTGATATCCCTATCGATTTTGATATCCCTATGGATTTTGATATCCATATCGATTTTGATATCCATATCGATTTCGATATCCCTATGGATTTCGATATCCATATGGATTTCGATATCCATATCGATTTCGGTATCCCTAATGATTTCTATATCGATATCCATTTCTATATCGATATCCATATCGATTTCGATATCCCTATGGATTTCGATATCCATATCGATTTCGATATCGCTTTGGATTTCAATATCCGTATGGATTTCGATATCCATATCAATTTCGTCATCCATATCGATTTTGATATCCCTATGGATTTTGATATCCATATGGATTTCGATATCGATATGGATTTCGATATCCTTATGGATTTCGATATCAATATCAATTTCGGTGTCCATATCGATTGCAATATCCATATCGATTTCGATATTCCTATGGATTTCGATATCCATATCGATTTCGATATCCCTATGGATTTCGATATCCTTATGGATTTCGATATCCATATCGATTTCAATATCCATATCGATTTCGATATCCCTATGGAGTTCGATATCCATATGGATTTTGATATCCATATGGATATCGATATCCATATCGATTTCGGTATCCCTAATTATTTCTATATCGATATCCATTTCGATTTCGATATCCCTATGGATTTCGATATCCCTATGGATTTCGATATCCCTATGGATTTCGATATCCCTATCGATTTCGGTATCCCTATGGATTTCAATATCCATATTGATTTCGATATCCCTATGGATTTCGATATCCATATCGATTTCAATATCCATATCGATTTCGATATCCCTATGGATTTCGATATCCATTTCGATTTCGATATCCATTTCGATTTCGATATCCCTATGGATTTCGATATCCATATGGATTTCGATATCCATATCGATTTCGATATCCCTATGGATTTCGATATCCATAAGGATTTCGATATCCCTATGGATTTCGATATCCCTATGGATTTCGATATCCATATCGATTTCGATATCCATATCGATTTCGATATCCATTTCGATTTCGATATCTTCATATCGATTTCGATATCCCTATGGATTTCGATATCCCTATGGATTTCGATATCCATATGGATTTCGATATCCATATGGATATCGATATCCATATCGATATCGAAATCCCATATGGATATCCGATATGGATATCGAAATCGATATGGATATCGATATCCCTAGGGGATATCGATATCGAAATCGGATATCCATATGGATTTCGATATCCATATCGATTTCGATATCCATATGGATTTCGATATCCATATCGATTTCGGTATCCATATGGACTTCGATATCCATATCGATTTTCGATATCCATATGGATATCGATATCCATATCGATTTCGGCTATGGATTTCGATATCCATATCGATTTCGATATCCTTTTGGATTTCGATAACCGTATGGATTTCGATATCCATATCGATTTTGATATCCATATCGATTTCAATATCCATATCAATTTCGATATCCCCATGGATTGTGTTATCCATATCGATTTCAATATCCCTATGGATTTCGATATCCATATCGATTTCGATATCCCTATGGATTTCGATATACCTATGGATTTCGATATCCATATTCATTTCGGCATCCATATCGATTTCGATATCCCTATGGTTTTCGATATCCCTATGGATTTCGATATCCCTATGGATTTCAATATCCATATAGATTTCGATATCCCAATGGATTGCGTTATCCATATCGATTTCAATATTCTATGGATTTCGATATCCCTCTAGATTTCGATATCCATATGGATTTCGATATCCCTATGGATTTTGATATCCACATCGATTTTGATATCCATATCGATTTCGATATCCATATCGATTTCGATATCCCTATGGAGTTCGATATCCATATGGATTTTGATATCCATATGGATATCGATATCCATATCGATTTCGGTATCCCTAATGATTTCTATATCGACATCCATATCGATTTCGGTATCCCTATGGATTTCTATATTCATATCGATTTCAATACCCATATCGATATCCCTATGCATTTCGATATCCATATCGATTTCGATATCCCTATGGATTTTGATATCCATATCGATTTTGATATCCATATCGATTTCGATATCCATATCGATTTCGATATCCCTATGGATTTCTATATCGATATCCATTTCTATATCGATATCCATTTCGATTTCGATATCCCTATGGATTTCGATATCCATATCGATTTCGATATCGCTTTGGATTTCAATATCCGTATGGATTTCGATATCCATATCAATTTCGGCATCCATATCGATTTAAATATGCATATCGATTTCGATATCCCTATGGATTTCGATATCCATATGGATTTCGATATCCATATGGATTTCGATATACATATCGATTTCGGTATCCCTAATGATTTCTATAGCGATATCCCTATGGATTTCGATATCCCTTTGGATTTCGATATCCCTATGGATTTCGATATCCCTATGGATTTCGATATCCATTTCGATTTCGATATCCATTTCGATTTCAATATCCATATCGATTTCGATATCCCTAGGGATTTCGATATCCATATGGATTTCGATATCCCTATGGATTTCGATATCCATTTGGATTTCGATATCCGTATGGATTTCGATATCAATATCAATTTCGGTGTCCATATCGATTGCAATATCCATATCGATTTCGATATTCCTATGGATTTCGATATCCATATCGATTTCGGTATCCATATGGATATGGATATCCATATGGATATGGATTTCGATATCCATATGGATTTCGATATCCATATCGATTTCGGTATCCCTAATGATTTCTATATCGATATCCATTTCGATTTCGATATCCCTATGGATTTCGATATCCATATCGATTTCGATATCCCTTTGGATTTCAATATCCGTATGGATTTCGATATCCATATCAATTTCGGCATCCATATCGATTTAAATATCCATATCGATTTTGATGTCCCTAGGGATTTCGATATCCATTTCGATTTCAATATCCATATCGATTTCGATTTCCCTATGGATTTCCATATCCATATGGATTTCGATATCCATATCGATTTCGATATCCCTATGGATTTTGGTATCCATATCGATTTCGATATCCCTATGGATTTTGATATCCATATCGATTTTTATATCCATATCGGTTTCAATATCCATATCGATTTCGATATCCCTATGGTATATTTTGATATACATATCGATTTTGATATCCATATCGATTTTGATATCCATATCGATTTTGATATCCATATCGATTTCAATATCCATATCAATTTCGATATCCCTATGGTATATTTTGATATCCATATCGATTTCAATATCCATTTCGATTTCGATATCCCCATGGATTGTGTTATCCATATCGATATCAATATCCCTATGGATTTCGATATCCATATCGATTTCAATATCCCTATGGATTGCGTTATCCATATCGATTTCAATATTCTATGGATTTCGATATCCATATCGATTCGGCATCCCTATGGATTTCTATATTCATATCGATTTCAATACCCATATCGATATCCCTATGGATTTCGATATCCATATCGATTTCGATATCCCTATGGTATATTTTGATATCCATATCGATTTTGATATCTATATCGATTTTGATATCCATATCGATTTCAATATCCATATCAATTTCGATATCCCTATGGTATATTTTGATATCCATATCGATTTCAATACCCATTTCGATTTCGATATCCCCATGGATTGTGTTATCCATATCGATTTCGATATCCCTATGGTTTTCGATATCCCTATGGATTTCGATATCCCTATGGATTTCAATATCCATATCGATTTCGATATCCCTATGGATTGCGTTATCCATATCGATTTCAATATTCTATGGATTTCGATATCCCTCTGGATTTCGATATCCCTCTGGATTTCGATATCCATATGGATTTCGATATCCATATGGATTTCGATATCCATATCTATTTCGGTATCCCTATGGATTTCTATATTCATATCGATTTCAATACCCATATCGATATTCCTATGGATTTCGATATCCATATCGATTTCTATATCCCTATGGATTTTGATATCCATATCGATTTTGATATCCATATCGATTTCGATATCCCTATGGATTTCGATATCCATATCGATTTCGATATCGCTTTGGATTTCAATATCCATATGGATATCGATATCCATATCGATTTCGGTATCCCTAATGATTTCTATATCGATTTCCATTTCGATTTTGATATCCCTATGGATTTCTATATTCATATCGATTTCAATACCCATATCGATATCCTTATGGATTTCGATATCCATATCGATTCCGATATACCTATGGATTGCGTTATCCATATCGATTTCAATATTCTATGGATTTCGATATCCCTCTGGATTTCGATATCCATATGGATTTCGACATCCATATCGATTTCGGTATCCCTATGGATTTCTATATTCATATCGATTTCAATACCCATATCGATATCCCTATGCATTTCGATATCCATATCGATTTCGATATCCCTATGGATTTTGATATCCATATCGATTTTGATATCCATATCGATTTCGATATCCCTAATGATTTCTATATCGATATCCATTTCTATATCGATATCCATTTCGATTTCGATATCCCTATGGATTTCGATATCCATATCGATTTAAATATCCCTATGGATTGCGTTATCCATATCGATTTCAATATTCTATGGATTTCGATATCCATATCGATTCGGTATCCCTATGGATTTCTATATTCATATCGATTTCAATACCCATATCGATATCCCTATGGATTTCGATATCCATATCGATTTCGATATCCCTATGGTATATTTTGATATCCATATCGATTTTGATATCCATATCGATTTTGATATCCATATCGATTTCAATATCCATATCAATTTCGATATCCCTATGGTATATTTTGATATCCATATCGATTTCAATACCCATTTCGATTTCGATATCCCCATGGATTGTGTTATCCATATCGATTTCGATATCCCTATGGTTTTCGATATCCCTATGGATTTCGATATCCCTATGGATTTCAATATCCATATCGATTTCGATATCCCTATGGATTGCGTTATCCATATCGATTTCAATATTCTATGGATTTCGATATCCCTCTGGATTTCGATATCCATATGGATTTCGATATCCATATCGATTTCGGTATCCCTATGGATTTCTATATTCATATCGATTTCAATACCCATATCGATATCCCTATGGATTTCGATATCCATATCGATTTCTATATCCCTATGGATTTTGATATCCATATCGATTTTGATATCCATATCGATTTCGATATCCCTATGGATTTCGATATCCCTATGGATTTCGATATCCCTATGGATTTCGATATCCCTATCGATTTCGGTATCCCTATGGATTTCAATATCCATATTGATTTCGATATCCCTATGGATTTCGATATCCATATCGATTTCAATATCCATATCGATTTCGATATCCCTATGGATTTCGATATCCATTTCGATTTCGATATCCATTTCGATTTCGATATCCCTATGGATTTCGATATCCATATGGATTTCGATATCCATATGGATTTCGATATCCATATGGATTTCGATATCCATATCGATTTCGATATCCCTATGGATTTCGATATCCATATGGATTTCGATATCCCTATGGATTTCGATATCCCTATGGATTTCGATATCCATATCGATTTCGATATCCATATCGATTTCGATATCCATTTCAATTTCGATATCCATATCGATTTCGATATCCCTATGGATTTCGATATCCCTATGGATTTCGATATCCATATGGATTTCGATATCCATATGGATTTCGATATCCATATGGATTTCGATATCCATATGGATTTCGATATCCATATGGATTTCGATATCCATATGGATTTCGATATCCATTTCGATTTCGATACCCCTATGGATTTCGATATCCATATCGATTTCGATATCCATATCGATATCCATATGGATTTCGATATCCATCTGGATTTCGATATCCATCTGGATTTCGATATCCATCTGGATTTCGATATCCATATGGATTTCGATATCCATATCGATATCCATATGGATATCGAAATCCATATGGATTTCGATATCCATATCGATTTCGATATCCATATGGATTTCGATATCCCTATGGATTTCGATATCGATATGGATATCGAAATCCATATGGATATCGAAATCCAGATGGATATCGAAATCCAGATGGATATCGAAATCCAGATGGATATCGAAATCCATATGGATATCGATATGGATATCGAAATCGATATGGATATCGAAATCCATAGGGGTATCGATATCGAAATCGGATATCCATATGGATTTCGATATCCATATCGATTTCGATATCCATATGGATTTCGATATCCATATCGATTTCGGTATCCATATGGACTTCGATATCCATATCGATTTCCGTATCCATATGGATATCGATATCCATATCGATTTCGGTATGGATTTCGATATCCATATCGATTTCGATATCCCTTTGGATTTCGATAACCGTATGGATTTCGATATCCATATCGATTTTGATATCCATATCGATTTCAATATCCATATCAATTTCGATATCCCCATGGATTGTGTTATCCATATCGATTTCAATATCCCTATGGATTTCGATATCCATATCGATTTCGATATCCCTATGGATTTCGATATACCTATGGATTTCGATATCCATATTCATTTCGGCATCCATATCGATTTCGATATCCCTATGGTTTTCGATATCCCTATGGATTTCGATATCCCTATGGATTTCAATATCCATATAGATTTCGATATCCCAATGGATTGCGTTATCCATATCGATTTCAATATTCTATGGATTTCGATATCCCTCTAGATTTCGATATCCATATGGATTTCGATATCCCTATGGATTTTGATATCCACATCGATTTTGATATCCATATCGATTTCGATATCCATATCGATTTCGATATCCCTATGGAGTTCGATATCCATATGGATTTTGATATCCATATGGATATCGATATCCATATCGATTTCGGTATCCCTAATGATTTCTATATCGATATCCATTTCGATTTTGATATCCCTATGGATTTCTATATTCATATCGATTTCAATACCCATATCGATATC